>JAHBMJ010000137.1:47500-55492 GCA_018398765.1 Chromera velia | reverse complement strand
ACTTGTGTTTGGAGTAGAGAGTGCACCCGAAGGAAGGGAAGGAGGGGAATGATGAGAAAGGGGAATCGGCACGTCAGAGGGAGAACTGGAAACAAACGGGCTCAAAGATGGCATGGCAGAGGATGAAGTCGAAGGGGGGAAGTAGGGAGGCAAAACCAAACGATCTCGATCTGCTGCAGGACTGTCATCACTCTCAAGAGCTGTCTGTGTGTGGGAGACGGTCGGCACTGAAGGAGATGATTGAGAAAAGGAAGGTTGCGAGCCTGATAACACGTGTGAGACTGCATGTCCCGCATTCGTGGCAGCAGGCTGATGAGAAGGAATGGAAATGGAAAGAGGGGCAACAGACACACTGGATACTGATGACAGGACCGGGACAGTGGCAGAAAGGAAAGGCGCGTTCGACTGAGAAGGGGGACTTCCTGACAACAAATCATGGGCAGCCGATGAGACGTGCTGTCCCGGGCGTGCATCACTTGCGGACACAGAGATGGATTCAGGGATCGAAAACAGTTCGCGTGAGGTGGAAGGATGGGGCACGGAAAGAGGGTAAGATAAAGGCACGGCCAAGCACTGCGAAATCTGGCGGTCAATTAGAGAAGAGTCCGACGAAGGAGTGGAAGGAAATGGCTAAGGAACAGAAAGTGACGACAAATTCGGAACAGTAGCAGCCAGGGAAGCGATTGGGACACGGGGTCCCGCACTGTCACTGAGCGCACCTTGTTGAGAGACGGGGAACGAAACCGAATGAGACGGGACAGAAAGAACTGTCAAAGCAGAACCAAAACCTGAAAAACCAGTCCGGATACCAGAATCGGAGGCAGAAGGGGAAACGGGCAGCGGAGATGAAGGTGGCTCAGTTACCGGATAGATTTGTGGAACGGTCTGGGGTGGAGGACCCGGAGGATTATCTTTTTCAGCCAAAGGGAAAATGGGAGAAGAAGAATTTTGCTGACCAGATTCCATGGCCGTAGCAGAGGCAGAAGAACAAGGTCCGGAGCCCCCCCCTTGACTCAAGCGAGAATCTGCAATCAGCTCTCCGGAGAGAACAACAGAGGGAGAAGAGGCAGTGATGTTTCGATTTCTCAAACGATAGAGGACTCTGACATTTTCTGAGGCAGAGACTTGTCCATTCTCAGCAGGATCAGAAAGTCCAGCTGAAGACTCCTCGGAGGGTTCAGCGGACATCTTTTCAAACTGAGTTCAAGAAAGTGAAATGAGAATTCTGAAGACAAAATTTGGCGCTGGCAAGGAAACAATCTGACTCTGTCAAAAGGGAGAACGAACGCTGCGTCACCATTGAAGAGGCATACCTACCTAAGTCAAGTAAGTTCCTCCTCGCGATTTCCCGAGGAAAACTCCTATCAATCAATCGATGAATCAATCAATCTAAGTCAGTCAGTCAGTCAGCAGTTTGGTTTTCCTCCGGAAAGAAGAAGAAGAAGAAGAAGAATGAAAGCTAGATGAAACCTGATTTACTTCTTGATCAACCTTTCTAGAGCTGTTTCACTTGGTCTTCGAATATTCACCCAAATATTCAGTTCTGGATATTGTACTTGGCGCGGTCGGTCTTTATGCGCGATTCACTGTTTCCTGGGGCCTCTTTGGTTGGTGCCTCGGATGGTAGGATGGGTACATCGTCACCAGCGTTCAATACCAAGGTCAACGAACCATGGCCATGACCCTCAGTGAAGACCGACGGCTGGAGGACATAAACGACGACCGGAGTAAACAAAAAAGAGGCTTAAGACTTGCAAAATGGCCTGCCAGTGGCGAAACATTTCGAGTTCAAATCAAAATACCAAGAAAGATTGACTTCAAACCTCGAAGCACAAAGACAAAAAACGCAAACCGAACCGAACTGGCTATATGGAGTACGGAAAAAAAAGGAAGAAATGTAGGTAAAAGTCTGAGAGTAACAGTACAAGCAGGAGGAATGCAACGAACCAGCAAACAGATGCATGGTAGTAGACCTCCCTGCGGCACTGTAAGAGCTTTCCCTTAAGTAGAATCAATCAGGCCTAAATTGGACGATCGTCAACCGTCTCTAGCAATATCGCCATTCCTGCATGGGCGCGCGCCGCGCCACCTATGGCGCCACCCTGCCGCCGATGACCGCGGAGACGGCAGTGGCGAGAAATCGCCGAGGAATGCCGAGAATCATGCATCTGAATCCCCGTCGGACCTGGCAATAGCTACCAACACATCGACTCGTTAATTTACACTGTCAGAGGAAGTCTTGTTAGACGCATCGGCACTGTTTGAAAAGCTGGGAAACAGCCTGCTTCGCCCGCTTTTGCGCGAGTACGTATCAAGAAATCGATCCTGATACCACAACAGAACGTATAGGCTCGATGGAGGCAGACGCCGGAAGTCACAGTTCGACTCTTCCCTTTTCTGTGTTGAACAGCATCGAAGAGTTCGAAAATTCCCTCTTCCGGATTGCCGAGGCGGTGGGAGAAAAAAGAAAAGTGCTCGCGAATGTCGTAGGTGCGATCTCTGACCCTTCCAGTACTCTTGAGACTTCCGAGGATGGGGATTCCTCTGTTTCCCCACCCCCCAATTTGAAGGTGGCACGTGCACTTGCCGCACTGATGAAGTCTTGTGAGACTGTCAAGAGAGATGCACACGCAGCGCTGGATCAGATTTTCAGTGAGTATTTCAAGATGGACCTGTCTGCCTTGTTCGAAATGGACGTGGCAAATCACGTTCGCTCCTTTCAGGCTGTAGAGCCCGAGACCCTCTGCGCTGCGGTGGAGAGTGAGAGCCTTGATGACCTCTCGTTGCTCCTGAATGTGGGTGCGCACGTAGACGGGTTGGTTCAGGGGGAGACTGCTCTCATGTTGGCGACTGTGGAAGGCAGTTTGGGTGCAGTGAAATTGTTAGTGGAGGCAGGTGCGGACCTTCAGGTCCAGTGCGGAGAGGGAGACCCGGTTGGTTTCTCGGCACTCCACTTTGCGTGTAACGAGGGTCCACAGCTTGAAATTGCAGAGTACCTTCTCTCTGAGGGTGCAGATCCGAATGCCGTTGATATTTTTGGAGTGCCTCCACTCCACTGTGCGGCCATGGAAGGCCACATCGAAGTTCTTGAATTGCTTCTCTCCCGCCAAGCTGACCTGAACGCGAAAGACCACAAGAGCTGGTCTGCGCTTCACATCGCTGTGATGGGGGGACAGAGGGAGGCAGTTCATTTTCTTCTTGACAGGGGTATGGCAGTAGGGCAAAGGGATTTTAGGGGATGGACGGAATTTTTCTTCACAATGAGGAAAGACACGGGGTGGGGAGACAATGTCGAGATTGCAGAGTTGCTATTGTCCCGGGGTGCGGAGGTTGACACGAGAGACAATAACGGCGTTCCGGTCCTCCACGTTGCCGCTCTGTATGGCTCCGTGCTAGTGGCGCGGCTGCTTATTGAGCGAGGAGCCGATGTGAATGCCACAGACCCCGACGGACGAACAGCCCTCCATTGGGCTGCCGAGATTGAGGACCCCTACCCGTTGATGATAAGAGACTTTGGTGAGATGGTTGTCGATCTAAGGGGGCGGGAGCAGCAGAAGCTGCAGGTGGCGCAGCTGCTTGTCGAGAAGGGAATTGACCATACAGTGGAGAGTGCAGAGGGGTTGACTGCCTATGATGAGGCAGCGTCCAATTGGGGGGATGAAGATGGTGAGGGCGACTCTCCGTTGTTAGAGTTTTTCGAGAATTTGCCGGACAGTTCTGATTTGGATTCTGATTCCGAGTCTGATTCGGATTCTTCGGATGCGGACGGGGAGGAGGGAGGCGGGTCGGGATCAGAGGGCGAAGACGGTGGAGGGGGTGGAGTGGAGGAGGAGAAGGGATGGGAATATGGGGGGGACGATGAGGAGGAGGAGGGATGGGAATATGGGGGGGACGATGAGGAGGAGGAGGGATGGGAATATGGGGGGGACGATGAGGAGGAGGAGGAGGGATGGGAATATGGGGGGCACGATGCAGATGCTGATGCTGCATGGGATGCGCTGTGGGAAACTGCAAATGAATGATGCTGCACGGATGTGGCTGAATTCTCGACCATCCGCGCGATTTGCCTTCACCGCTGTAGTAGCATCGATGTTGTATGTACAACTGTGTTGTACATGACTGTGCGATGAACTCAGCAAATACATTATTTTCCTAGCTATTTCCATAGGGTAAATTTCATTACGATCACACGTTTTTATACCTTAGTAACCGTCTAGGCCGTGCACTAGATTGATTGATTGATGAAAGAAGAAAAAAAAAACTAAGAAAACTTTTTTTTTAATCGATTTTTTTTTTATTTTTCAGCCTTTTAACTACATAAATAACTGTTGTTTAAGTATGGTTTGAGTGTTGCATGAAAAACAACTGTTGTTTGGTGGATAAATAAATAAAAAAATAAAAAACTAGCAAAACTTTTTTTTTTCTTTTTTTATTTAGCTAGTGCAGGGCCTAGGTAACCGTACAAGTATATATTGAGTAAACGGGGCATGATATGCAATGTTGGTTTGTTAATCTAGCGGATCGACCCATTCACACATGATAACACGAACTCACGCCAATTTGGCTATACACTCCTTTACCGCCCTCATACCCGCCCAAGGCTGGAATGAAGATGTAAAAGCGATCATCTCTCGGACTTTCTTTTCACTCTCCTACATTCCTCTACAAGCTGAGACAGCCACTCATTGCACAATTTTCACCTGTTTCTCAATTGGTGTGCACTCCTTTATTCTGCTGATGATTTTGTCAAACTTCCATCTCTCCCCTTCTATGTTCACACATTCTGTGAGTAGGTAGATTTCATTACGAACTTTTTTGTCAGAGCAGGCTAACTCTTTGGCTGAGTAGGTCTTCTGTAGCTCCCCTCGCTATACATAACCACCCGTCATCGCTCTCAGAAGAGGGCGGATATTTGCAGAGGATTTAAGAAGACAAGCTGGGGGACAACGTACATATGTGCCTAGGTATGTGCAGATCGATTCCTGTGTCTGACGGACGTGACTGCCATTTCCTTTCTGCAAGAAGGAGCATGCATGGAGAGCCTCTGTCTAGAAGGGTTCTCCCTTTGGAAATCAGTGAGCACAACAAGGGGATGAAAGATTCTGTTTCTATTCCTGTTGACTTCCTGTCTGTTAGCCCATTCACTAAGCCATTGATTCGTCTCGATCTTGCGACACGTCTCTTTTCGTTTATATTTCCTTTCTTTTTTGGCTTTTCTTGACATGGCTCATCTGTGTCTGCCAGGAGAGAATTGTTAAGGGGCATAGCCAGACGCTTGGTGGAGGAAACACTGGCAAAGGAAGCATAAGAACCAGCGATGCAGGCCTCCTATACAGCCGTGGGCAAGGCGCATTCTATAGATTTAACTAGAGATTTGAGAGACTAAACAAAGCTGGCTACTTGTTTTGCAAGCAGACAAGTTCTGCTGAGACAACCAAAGGGTTCCAAACCAAAAAAGTGAAGAGAGGGAGAAACAAAAGAGTTATGGGACAAACCAAATGACAAACGAACAAAATGGAGTTTCAATGCATCAAGACATTAGACATCTGACTGTCTGAGAGGGAGGGCTTCATAATCAAGACCAAACATTGCAACGGGCACCCAAAGAGCTTTGAACTACTTTGAACAGTTGAATTCGGGAAAAAGAAGAAACAAAACCAATTAAAGAGAGAGTTTAGTATTGAGCAGCCTTTTTTCCTCTCTTTAACCAACGTCTATAGAATTGGCAACGCTATATATGCCACAGTGTAGAGACCATTTCTCCTACACATGCTAGCCCATATGCACTCTAGCCCGTGCACTAGCCCTTGCACTGGCAAAAAATGCATGCATGTACGTTGAAAATTAATTTTTAAAAAATGATACAAAGATTGAGTGAGAGATCAACAGATGATGAAAAAGTCATTTCAATTATTAAAAAATGATAGGAACTATATAAGATAGGAAACTGATACAGAAAAGTTTTAGTGTAGAAATTCAAACAACATTGAAATTTTTAAGGTGTTAGAAATTTGAGCCTCATTTCTATTATTTTTCCTGGGCAATTAACTCACGGAAAAAAGAAATGTAGATAACTTAATTCATAAAAGAATTTTTTTTTTGCTTGAAAGTTGAAACAACTAGCAAGGAATCCTCTAGGATTGATGCCTCTAGTGATGCCTTCTCAGTGAGTGATCGATCGACTCACAAAATGCAAAACTTTAAGCCAACTGCATGGAAAAATCGATCTCAGACTGCCGATAGATCTTTCTTTCCTCGTTCCTCTCTCTGTAGTCTTTTTACCCTCTGCCATCTTCCAGATATAACGCTCTCCCAACGTTGAGGCGAGGCGCTTATGTGCAATAAATCTTCCCGAGGAGGGCGGGAAAGATTAATTGCTAGATTAATTGTCATCGATCCGACAGGGACCGACAGGGACACTGCCGAAGGCGCCTGCGGGTAAGAACAGTACAGAGACACGGATAGGGAGACAGAGCATACACGGATCTACCTTGCTTCTGTGGGGAACTTTCAATGATCGAATTTCCTTCCTCTTGCTCATCCATCCATGGAAATTGATCAATTAAACAGAGGAGTTGATGGAAGGAGTTGACTTGGAGCCGCCATGCACGGCAGCCAGGCTTTGGCACATCCAGCTTGGCCCACCATCCGTGAATGGCGAGCAACGAGGGATCGAAGCTGATCGATGTGCACGTGGCTTAATTGTCTGCTTTGGGACTGTGAACAAATGAACATTTGTTCGTCAATTCTGAAGCAATGTGGGCTCAGTCTACGGACGGTCTCTTGCTGTCGGTTGGGAGTGTTCTCACGCGGCTTGTGTGTCTTTTTCGTCCAAGCGCGCACATGCAGACGTGATGTGCCAAACGAATCAGCCCCTCCACATGTATGTTTGGTAGCGTTGGAATTCTGACGCAGCGTGCGTGTGTGGAACTGAGGGCGCCTCAGGTTCACAGTAATTGAGGAGTAATCTTTCTGAAGGGGGCGGGAAAGATTCTCTTCCGACAGTTAGGGACCCTGCTGAAGGAGCCTGTAGGGCAAGAATAGGATCAGTGGTCTGGTCTGATCAGAGACGATGAGAACTTTTCAGGACGACTTATGACGACGTGTGGAAACGGGAGGCAGACGCTGTCAGTCAGTCGTTGCACGGGTGGGTCACTGCTATTCGACAGCGGTGCGCATGATAAACAACTTGAAGGGAACCATCGGATAGGGGGGTGGGTCTCCGTGTTCCGTCTTCATCCCCTGTTCAAGCAAGGCTCGCTCACGTGATAAAATCCCTGCCTGCGTGTGAGCAGCCGAGAGAGGAGAACGTCAGAAAAAACGGGTTTCTGCGCTGGAGGGAATCATGCACAGAGGACGGATCAAGTACTTCTTTTTTTTTTGTTCGCTTCATTTTCTTTGGGATGTCGGGTGCGGTGCATGGGTGCTGATGGTTTCCGACGACTGCCCACTCAAGATCGTGACTACGGCATTGGCACTTGAGATGGACTATAGGGCCGGCTTGCTGGGGACACAAAGAGAATTAATCTCTTTGTTGCTGGAGAGCGTTATCGTCTCTGGAGAGTGGATCTGTTTCTCTGAATGCCCATGCGTGGGTGTGGGGTGCGGCGGTTCTTTACCCCCCCTCTCTCTCTTTGTCGCTCTTTGTGTCTCTCCTCCCCTCCCTCTTTGTTTCTCTCCGCGTCTCTTTCTTTGTTTCTCTCTCCGTCTCTTTCTTTGTTTCTCTCCCCCTCTCTTTCTTTGTTTCTCTCCCTCTCTCTTTTTTTGTTTCTCTCCTCCTCTCTTTCTTTGTTTCTCTCCCCCTCTCTCTCTTTGCTTCTCTCCCCCCTGCCTTTCTCTCTCTCCTTTGTCTCAAGCCCTGCCTGCAAGCTCTTGGAAAGTCTCCCCCCAAATCTCCAGGTGCCTTCTTGAAGAGCCACTGCACAAAGCATGCAGCAAGAAAAGAAACGTACATGCAGTGACTCCAGAAAAAATGAATGCAGTGGCAATCGA
>JAHBMJ010000137.1:12500-45000 GCA_018398765.1 Chromera velia | reverse complement strand
TTTCGCGATCTATATAGCGCGATATATTAATATCGCGATACAGCGCGATAGCATCGCGATAGCTATGCGAAATTGTGCGAATCATGCCTCTTTTTTTGCAGTTCTCCCTCATTCAATGTCTCCCTCTAGCTGAGGCTAGCTCACTCTCTGTCGTGCTTGTGCCAGTCAAAAGGAAGAGAAAAGTACGACTGTTTGCTCTCATCGGTTTCAAGAAATACGAAGCAGGATCGCAAGTCAGCTTCTGGACCAGACTGATAGTTAAAATGACAACTCTGTTCGTCACCCAGGTGTACGATGAGCACACGATGATGCCGTTGTTCTTTCCACTGGAAGAGAATGAGGAGATTAGGGAAATCACGAGAGTGCTTGGATTTTCCCCATGGACCTGTACTCGTACTGCTCCGCAGCGGATTGTGGCTACTGAACTCAACCGTTTTGATGGCACAAATCGATCTGCAGAACACTGAAATAGACGGGCTCTTCGATTGGTGGGGCCACAATATGACAAACCTTGCCTCTTGCTTCCCGAATGATAAGACCCTTCATTTCTGCTGCGCCGTTCTCTTTGATTTTATCGCTTCTACCGCTGTGAAGGTCAAGAGCGTCGCCGCGACGTGCTGCCTGTGGCAGACTGGCTTCATTAGCGAGGACGAGAAAAATGCTGTTGTTCTCCATTTCCTCGAACGATCTCTCAAAGACGGGTTGCCGGCAGAGAAAGTAGCTGCGGGGGGGCTCACTCGAGGTGTGGGAATGCAAATCCCTGACCAGATGAGGAGGATTCTCTTTTATGCAGACTGCTTACAGAACAGCTTGCAATTGCATAGCAACTTCCTCAGCGAGCTCGCAGGCTCTATTTTTTCCGGTGCCTTGACGAGAGAGATGGCCCAAGAGAAATTAGAGTATTTTGGTGTTGATCCCAAAAGACAGTCACAGACCTGGGTGTTCCGTGAGGAGGCAGACGGGCCCCACGTCGCCCGTGCCCTTGAAGTCGCTGCACAGAAAACAGACGTCCCCATGCTCAGCTGGGTACTCGAGACTTACGGGAAGGTTGCTAAGCGGTGTCTTGTTGACGGCAACTCCGCAACGGTTCCTTTAGGTGCGCGTGCTCTGATGGGTGCAGACACTGATCGTCTCTGTGTCGGGCGGGGAGGGGGGATCAGCCGAAGAGCGGAGTGCAGAATTCGAGAGGCTGGCTTGGTGTGGGATGGAAAGGTGGGTCCATGGGAACTTGAATGAATGATGTTCCTGTTGGTTGTTTCCCTTGCTCAGCAATTGTCTGCAAAGGGGGGAATGATGCATTTGACATCGTTGGCCGCAGGAGTAAAGGCCACCCTAGAATCTCGCCTTCCTTTCTCTCTTCTCCCTCCTGTGTGCTCTTCCGTCGGTATGCAGTTTGATACCTTTGCTTGTGAATGAGGTGTCCAGGAGTCGACGTGTAACCACATGATGTATATCTGCACAGCTTCCTTCCGTCTGCATGGAAGGAAACGGAATGCAGGGACCCGGTTCGTTTGCAGACTTTTCGTCTTTTCTCGAGTCGAAATTTAATTCTGGAAACGCCGGGCTCGTCTTCTTGCTCTGCCGCCCTTGATGAGAATGACAGACAGGCGATAGAGAACGAGATCAAGCGACAGAGGGGAAGCGGGTGGGGTCTAGAAGCGGGGCAGCCCTCCTCTCCCTTTCACTCTGCTGATGTGCGTATGCACGAAGAGGAGGGTGAGATGGGAACTTTGTATCCTCCTCGTGTGCTGGCTTTTGAGAGATTGGTCGAGCATCTTGGCACAGATGTGTTTCCTGCCCTTGACTGGCTTGTTGACCTGGGGAGGGTGGATGCTGTGGAGGTTTTGTTTCGACGATACCACATCGACCTCTCGACTCCCATGACTGACAATCTTGAGGAAATTGTCGAAGCAGAGAGAGAAGAGGAAGAGGCAGGGAAGGGGGAAGATGTGTCCGGCATTTGTCATAGCGTGATGGTCCTTCCCATCACGTTAGACTGCAGGGGCAGACACTCTTTCTGCCGTGTGTGTCTGAGGAGAGTCCGTTACCCGAGTTCAGATCGGCCCTACATTCCCTGTCCGATGTGTCGAGAGGATGTCTTCTTCCCCTACGGACACGAATGTTTGTCCGACAGACAGGCGAGAGCACTCAGGGAGTGGATCTGCAGGGAGGGGGAGGCGAGTGTGGATCAGGTAGATGGACGGTCAGAGGAAGACGAGCGGTTGACGATACATCAGAACAACACAGAGAGACCGTCTCTGTGGTGGGCCCGTACGTGGTGGGAGGAGAGAGGCAGGTACTGGAGCAAAGCGGACACTTTGGGGTCGTGTATGCTGGCGATTGCGAGTGCCTCCTGCTCTATTGGAGTGATGGAGAAGCTCTGCAAGGATTTCGGGATGAACCCGGCGACGGTGGGTCGAAGAAGTGACGGCAGCATCTCTGTTTAGTCGGCTTCTTCTTTTTATTTCTTTCCCATGCAATCTGAAATTGACTGACTTTTTCGCATCGGGGAAATCTAGAAAAAGGCCCTGCAGGTACCAACTCTACAGGGATTGGACCCCGGAAAGTTTTTTTCTTTCTTCACACACTCGCTCGCTATTTTGCGAAAAAGTCTTTCCGTGTCCGTCTGCGTGACATTTGTGGGTTGAAAATAAGGAGAGTATGCGGTAAGCAAGGTTCCTTCAGTGACAGTCACTGCGTATCTCTTTCAATCAATGTCTTTTGATAAAGTTAGAGGCAAGGTTGCTTGTGTTTTGTGTGCGTGTGTGTCCATCAGGCAACGTTCCTCGGCAGATCGATGCTCCAGGTTGCCGTGACATGCAACCAGGTGGTGTCTGCGAAGTGGCTTCTCCATCGGGCCCCCTCTCTCGTGAGTCTGGTCTGTCGGGAGAACGGCAGGGCACCTGTAGACGTGGCGGCTCAGAAGGGCCACACCCAGATGGTCTCTGTCCTCAAGTCCTACATGCACCCCCAATGAGTAGTTTAGCTAAATGCTTGTGAAGGGAGACTGCTGAGGGGAGGAGTTCGAGGAGGAGTTGCAATTGCCTTGAAAAGATCTGGCAGGTTTCGGAAAGGGGGGATGAAGAGGGAGCCTCAGGAGAGGAGACGAAGGGAAAGAGGTTGAATGAAGAAAAAGGAGGGAAACAAAAAGAATTTAAGAAAGAGAATTTAAAAGCGATTAAAAATTTTCAATTCGTTCAAAAACGTGTTAGAAATGTATATAAAAAACGTGCATGGCCTCAACATTTATTTCACAGTGTGGCTCTGGCCCCGGAGACGTCGCAATTTCACTTGCAAATGTGACTTTGTTGAAGTTTGTTGATCAATCAAGCCAATTAAATCGGAGCAGACTCTTAATTGACCCTAGAATTACCTAGAATTGACCCTAAAATTTAAAAAATTGATGTTCAATTGAATCACTCAATAAATATCAAATATCCTAAGCTTATAAACAGTTAAACTAGAGCTTAAGAGCCATCCTCTAGCTATTTTTAATATTCAATAGCTTGGCCTGCACTAGAAAAAAAAAATTGAAAAATATCTTTTAGTGCAAGCAGGGAGTTCCCATTTTTTTTTTTTTCGGGCGTCAATTACCAAAAATTTAAAAACTGACTTGACGTCCGAAAAAAAATTGAGAACTCCCATTTTTTTATTCTTATACAGCTTGTTCCCCAAAAAGAAAAAGAGTTTAATAAAAGTGGTATTGCACTAAACAGTTTAAACGGCCTATGTTTAGCTTGCATACAAAATTTCAAGTTCCAACTCCTTATACTTTTTTCATTATAGGAATGCCCAATTTTGAAAATTGGGAGTTAAAATTTGGTAGTCCCGATTTTTAACGCCCAATTCAACTCCCAATTCATTAGGGTCGGGATCAATTTTTAAATAAATTTTTAAAATACAAAAATTACTAAAGCTAGTAGTAAATAGTGTTTTTTCTAGGATTATACTAGTAAGATTACGATAAGTTTTTCTCATGATTTTCCTAGCCATCGTACAAATCAAGGTTGAATTCCCCAAGAATTTAGTGGAATTCAGTGGAATTTAATGGAATTTACCCATGCAATTTAGTGGAATTTAAAGGATTTTAGTGGAGTTTACCGTGGAAGCAAAAAGCAAGAAAGCAACAAAGACAAAAGGACATCACGACAAATCAGACAAAGTGTGCAGGGGGCCAGAAAGGTGAGAGTGAAGCGCCCCTTGCTTCTCCTGGAAGTTCCCCACCTCCTGACAGACTTTCACGTGATCAATGGGTTGAACAGTGGGTTCACACGTTAATCCTCTGCTGCTTCCACTCAAGACAAGAAAGAAAAGAAAAGAAGAATGGACAGAGAGACAGACAGGCAGGCAGGCAGACAGACAGACAGACCATATGTTTCTTCTTCTCCCTCCTTTTCTTCATGAACACAACAGACAAAAAGAAAGAAAGAAAGTAAGAAAGAAAGAAAGAAAGAAAGAAAGAAAGAAAAAAAGAAAAGAAAGAAAGAAAGAACAAAGACAAAAGCACCTACAATCAAACAGCGTGGACAGGGGGCCCGAAAGGTGAGAGTTAAGCGCCCCTTGCCTCTCCACCTCCCGACAGACTTTCACGTGATCACTGGTTTCACACGCTAATCGTCTGCTGCTTCCATTCAAGACAAGAAAGAGAAGAAAAGAAGACAAAACAACAGACAGACAAACAGGCAGAGAGGCTATATCGTGTTTTCTTTACTTTACTTTTCGCTTTCTTTCTTTCTTTCTTTCTTTCTTTCTGTCTTTCTGTCTTTCTTTCTCTCTTTCTTTCTTTCTCTCTTTCTTTCTTTCTCTCCCCCCTCACGTTTTTCTCTGGCGAGGGTCGCTCAGCCTGCCCGGCTGAGGCCTCGGGGTCTTTGCATACATGCATGGTTCGGTCTAGCGGCCTCGATTAGCCTGTTCGTTAAGTACTACTTTGAATGACGTCTCTCTCTCTCTCTCTCTTTCTTGCTTTCTTGCTTTTTTTAAGACAGACAGACAGACAGACAGAGGAAGAGACAGACAGACCATGCGAGTTCTTTTTTCATTCAAGACAGTCAGACGGACACGCAAAGCACGAGAGCGAGAGAGCGAGGGGGGGGGGGGGGGGGGGGGGGGGGGGGGGGGGAGGGACGGAGAGAGGGAGAGAGCGAGAGAGAGAGACAGAGCGCGAGAGAGAGAGAGAGAGAGACAGAGAGAGAGAGCGAGAGAGAGAGAGAGAGAGAGAGAGAGAGAGAGAGAGAGAGCGAGAGAGAGAGAGAGAGAGCGCGCGCGCGCGCGCGAGAGAGAGAGAGAGAGAGAACCCACAGGCGAATTATGCATACAGGAGTAACGCATGATACAACAAAAGTGTCAGCACACATGCAGCACCACACGGAACAGAAGAATGTGCCTGCCTTCACGGTTAAATTTATCGCGGTGATGCGTGCACGGTCTGACTTCTTTCCATTTGGTCAATGCCACCTGGCGGCTGCCACGACTCTGCCTCTGGTGGCGGTTTGGGGTTTTCCTTTTCGAAGTATTCCTTCAGCATCAGCTGTCGGAGCGCGGCGTCAGTCTTGCTGGTGGGTGCAGGCAGGAGATAATCCATGACCTCGAGGATTTCTGGATGCTCCACTATCTCCCTGGCAGTCGCTATTCCGAGTACAGGTAGATTCTTCCTTTTGAGGAAGGGAGCGTAGAGGCACATGTCCAGACAGATGATCAGGTCGTGATGGAGGGTCGCGTTGACAATTACTTTCTGGTCCAAGTTGGAGCGCCGCAGCTCCATCCCTCCGAAGTAATTCTTCCAGTCAATGCCGAACTGGTTCTTGTTGCCCAAAATGAGGGCCTTGCCGTTGTTCTTCTTCATCTGCTGAAGCAGCTTGAAGGTCCTCTTGTAGTGCATCAACGTACTGTACGGGTCAGCAATGTAATGCGTTGAGAGCCTATTTGTCACAAGTTTGAAATTCATCTTGGCAAGCCCTCCTCTCGTTTCGCTTTCAAGGGTAGACCGTCTCAAAAATCTCCGCTCAGAGGATGAACTTCTTGAGGTTGCAGTCTACAAGCGTCCCCCGTCTCCTCTAGGTGTTCAGACAGATACAAGCTTAATTCACTGGGCTTCATGACCCGTAGACGGTCCAAGAAAGTCCCAATCCACAAACAGGCGTGTGTTCCAAGACCTGTCGACTCAGGAAGAAGTATATAAGTCTGGCAATGGTTCGCCTCGCAGAGAGAGTCGGAGAATGTCGGAGACAGCATGCATGCATGACGCTAGCTGAGTTTCAGTCTGATTTGTCGACTGTTATATACTTTGACCGCGCTTGATCGTTGGGCGCGCGCAATCCGCGCGCATGTGTTGTTTCTGCGCTAAGTTTCGATTTGGATTTGTTTGATTAATTCTCTTCTTTTCTTCAATTGCATGCATCGATCTTTTATTCTCTGATCATGCAATCGATCTTCACATGCAGACTTCTCTCACTTGAGAATTTGACAATCAAGGATCAAACACATACAGGAGGGCGATTATTGAAGAACACACAAGCGGGGATTGCCAAAAGGAGCATATCGTCATGCGTAGACGGCCAGGTTGAAGTGGAACTCTCAAAACAATTCCTTCTGTCTCTTTGATCAACGACAGCAGAGTTGCGTCGAAGCAACAGGCGAAAGAAGGCACCTCAAGGATTGTCTGAAAGTCATTTGCTCTTGATTCCACCCTTAAGTGCCGTGTCTGTCGATTCCCCTCGTGAGCAGAGAAGATGTCTTCCGGGAGAGAGGACGACGAGAAAGTCAGTGAGGTATCCGAAGAAGTGCCCGACGAGGTAGATGAGGACCTCTCCCCCTCTGAGCCTGGAGGAGGGGGGGATGTTCTATCGGAGAGGGATGACCTCGACTGGACCACAAAAACCGAAGAGGAGGAAGAGGCAAAGCTGAAGGAAACCGAAAAAGAAAGTCACCCTCCCCCCGCAGAACCGTCTCCTTCTCCCGCTCCGATTGAAGAGACTCACCGTCCCACACCGCAGCCCCCCTCCAACCTCCCTGGTCCCAGCCATGTGCCATCAGACCCGAAAGGTAACGACTCTCCGCGTCCGAGCACTTCAAACGCTCAAGAGGAGAGGATGGAGAGGACCCAATCAGACGACGACATAGAGGAACTCAGAAAGCAGTGGTATGCCGAGAACGACAACCAAGAAGAGGTTGAATCTGGACAGGCTGAGGAAGAGAAAGAGAAAGACACAGAAAAAGCAGATGAAAAAAAAGCCTCCGAGGCAGCACAGACAGAGGACCCGAAGGGAAGAGACAAAGGGGGGGAGAGAGATCTTCCCAAACCAGCAGAAACAGATGCAGAGGACACGAAGAAAAAGGAGGATACGCCGAGCCCCCCCTCTCCTGCCAGAAGTGTGGCGACCCCCGAGGAAGACAAAAAGGCCGTATCCACAACTCAAGATGCAGAAGAAAGAAAATTGACTGAGAGAGAAGACGAAAGACCAGCAGCGCCTGCCAAAGAGGAGCTCTCAGAGCCGCTTCCCTTTCCGCCCCAAAAAAGTGATTCCCCTTCTGCTGGTAAAGAGTCCGAAAGAGAAGCCCATTTGCAGTCTCCGGAAAAAGACGAGCAGGGAAAAACAAACGTCGAAGAGTCACAAAACAGTCCAACCGAGTCCCCTCTGCCAAATGCGAGGCACGCAGAGACCCCCCCTTCTGAGAGGGTCCAAAAAGACCCTCATCCAAGTGATAAACAGGACTCTGAAATAAAAAAGAATTTGGCAGACGAGCAGGGGGGACAAAAGGAGTTTGCTCCTTCAGCATCCTCCAAAGACAACGTTGCCGACGACGCAACAAAGCAAGAGAAGGAAAAGAGACTTCCCTCTGACCTTCCGAAGGCAGAGGGTCACGATGGCACGGAGGCCACGGAAAAGGATTCGTTGGATGAGGAGATAGAGGAAGACGTGCCTGTCCCCTCAAATGCCGGAGATGCAGAAGTGGCAGAGAGGGATCTCCCAGAGGGACGAGTAGCAGAGGGGAAAGAGACGACAGAGGTCCCCAAAGAACCTGTAAAGAACGAATCCGGAGTAGAGACTCCAGAAGAGGAAAAGAAGACTGGAGGAGTGTCAGCAGACAAGAAAGACAATGTTGAGAGAAACAGTGAGCCCATCGATCAGGTGAAGGAAGCGCCAAAGCAGACTGATACACCAGGTGCTGCTTCGGCGAAGAGGGAAGAGAAACAAGAAGAAGAGAAAGAGGGAGAGAAGCGACCAGCTCATGTTTCAAGAGAGAGGTCTCTCTCAGCTCTGGAAGCTGAACTTACACAAGAGGAAGAAAAAGCGGAAGGCAAGGGGATCAAAGACCAAGGAAAGGAGCTAAGCACGGAGAAAGATGAAGAAACGCTGCCCTTGAAAGACTCAGGAGATCCCACACCGGCCCCTCTGTCCAGCAAGACACCCGAAGTTTCCGATAGCACAGACGGTGTTGCACAGCCGACACCCCCTCCAGAAACCTCCTCAGGCAAGCCTCCCCTCTTGGCCTCTCACGCTCCCCTGGCACGCCTAGGGCAACGGCAACAGGCTGGAGGCAGAGCTAGCGACCCTCCTGCGGATCCATCTGAAGCAGTAAGAGAGAGGGAGAAGGAAAGGGAAAGGGCAATAAGAGTGGAAAAGGAGAGGGAGATGGAGAAGGCGGTCAACGGAGCCGTGAATCTCTTTGCCAAAATTCGTCCGGACGGTCGGGCTGCCAATGGCTCCACAGGCCCAACCAAGCTGAAAGCTCTAGACTCGAGAGCCAACAAGTCTCTTGAGTTGATGAAGTCAGAGAGAGAAGCAGCAAAGGCAAAAACGAAGGAGTTAGAAGAGAATGAAGATGACAACAAAGACAAAGACACGCCGTTGGATGCCCTGAACAGCAGTGTGCGTCGTTTGTCCTTTGGCAAATCGACGCAGGCAGAAGGAGTGAGTGTCCACGGACAGAATGAACCCGCGTCCCCTTCAGTCTCCAGTCGTGGAAAGAAGGAACAGGACAGTCGGGCAGCTGCTGTTGCGAAGAGCGTCTCTGCAGCCGACGCGATCTTCTTACAGTTGAATCCACGGGATGTTCTGCCCCCCTTCGCAGTAGGTCCAGGAGTGTCCGCTTCGGGTTCTGCCAACTTTGACAAAGCCATTAGGGAGGCGGCCCGTCTTCCTCTGGAGGCTTCTGCAGAGTTGGTCCGAGTTCTTGTGCAAACAGATGCAGACACGCTGGTGGGAAGTGCGGAGAGATCGGCCGCATACGCACAGGCAAAGAGAGGGGATGTAGGCAGGCAGGGTGGAGGAACAGGGGCAAGGACGGAATTTGGAGAGGGTCAGGCGGGGCTGATCAGAGTGTTTCAGGTCCTCTTGGCCAAATTCGCAAAGGGACACGCGACTCTTCGGCAGAGGGTTCAGGGAGGAAGGGAAAAGCTGCAAAGCGTCCAGGTATGAATTTTGCACGTCTTCTTTCCTCTCTCTCCCTCTCTCTCTCTCTCTCTTTTTTTTTTCTTCCCCAGGGTTTCCTTTATCTTTGGCTCTTTCCGTTTTTTTTTTTCTTTTTCCTCCTCCATTCCCTTGTCGTCTGGTGCGTCTTTGCACAGCCCGTTTTCCCAGCTTCTCTCTGCGCATGAAGATTGTTCACCTCTTACAAGCTTGTTCGTCAATTTTCGCATGAGTCCACCTTGAGCCACAATTAAACAGAGATTAAATACCTAACCCGTCTGCAGGCTTCTCTTGTAGAAATGCGTAAAGTAAAAGCCGAGAATGGACTGCTGCACAGGCGTCTCCGTTCTGCCGGCATCAATGACTGTCGGTATCTGGACGCAGTGGAGAAGAACAGAGCAGCGGCGTTAATCCAGAACAAAGTCAGGCAAAAACTGGCTAAGGTGACGGCAACACGATTAGCAGGTCCGCGTGAGCCGCGATGTTCATTTTACTTGAGTAGCTTCGCCTGCTGCCTGTGGACCCGCCCTTTTCACTGTTTCGATGCATTCTGTCCTTCGATTGTTTCTCTAGGGGTCCATGTGGTCTGCTTATTCGTGCCTTGAGTGATCATTGAAAAGCCGCGCATATGTTGCAGGGCTCCTCTTATGGGTTAGTGGGTTGGATTCGAAGAAACGGCGTTCGTCCTCTGTGATCTTGTGCGTTTGTCTTTCAGGTGAGATTGTGTTGGCGTACAGGCCCGGGACACTGGAGAACGAGTCGCGTCCCCTCAGCAACAGCGAGCTTGTGTTCAAACTTCAAAAGAAACTGCACATGCGGGGGCTAACTCTCGAGTCGGCTTTCAGGGCAGCAGACAGAGGTGCAAGCGGGATGCTGAGAGTATCTGACTACCTCGCCTTTCTCCACCGCGTAGCCAAAATCAGCCTGAGACTGAGCGAGATGCTGCAGATTTTGGGCCTCCTTAGAAGTCCCACAGGAATCTACAGACTCCAGAATATTGCTGCGGGTGCAGCCTCTTCGGGTGCACAGTCGTCTCCAGGAAGGAAAATTGACCCCAGCGGCCGGTCGAAGCGCAAGATTGTGCAGGAGGACGCAGACGTGCAGAGGCGCAAGGCGAGGGCAGCAGACCTCCTCCAAAGGCCGGGGGACTTCCCAGAGGCCGAGAGTCAGTTTGCGTCTTTATTTCTGTTTGTGTTTCTATACGAATACATGTGAAAGAGTGAGAGAGAGCCTTTGCAAGAGTGAGAGAGTGAGAGAGAACATAAAAGTGTGTGTTCATATCTGTGTGCTTATGTGTGAGTGTGAGAGAGATAGAGACATAGAGTGAAGGGTGGTGTGGGAAGAAACGCACATCTTCTAGGTGTGTCTTTCCTTCCGGAACTCACGAATATGACGCTGAGTGCCTTGTTTTCCGTCCATCTTTTCTCTTCCTTTTCTTGCTTTTTTTCATTCTTTGTTCTCTTTTTGTTTTTCATGTTCCATCCTTTTTCCTCTCTCAATCACTCCCGATCTGTCTGTTGGTCTGTCTGTTTTTCTTTCTTTCTTTCTTTCTTTCTTTCTGTGTGCAGAGAAAGTGAGAGATCTTCTCGAGGGCGAGGCTTCCCTGCTAGCTTTCACTTTCGACAAGTGCGAACAGTTGGCGTATGCCTTCGGTCGGTCAGCTGTGTGGATTTCCGGGGCAGGGAGCAATTCCGTTGTGTCTGTTGTTGGATCAGTCACATGCATTCGCCTGTTTTTCCGCTTGTACGTGTACCTGAGGATCGAGGGAGGTTTCTTTTGTTTCTCCATGCCCGTTTATGGCTCGTTGAATGAAATGTCGTCGATCTGACCTCTTTGCCCTTCCTGTGTTTCGTCTGAGCACTCAACAACTAGTAGAGATGCTTTGACATTCGTCCCTCGCTCTCTCTGTCTCTCTTTCTCTTTGTCTCACTGTCTCTCTCTCTCTCTCTCTCTCTCTCTCTGTCTCTTTGTCTCTTTGTCTCTTTGTCTCTTTGTCTCTTTGTCTCTTTGTCTCTCTGTCTCTCTGTCTCTCTGCCTCTCTGTCTCTCTGTCTCTGTCTGTGTGTGTGTGTGTATGTGTGTGTGTTCGTGCAGGTCGAAGCGAGCTGGAGATCTTGAGTTTACATGAAAGCGAGGAGAGGGAAAGGGAAACCGGCAGTGGTGACATGACCACAACGGGAAGAATGAGGGACAGTCCAAGTCCCCTTGTAGGTGGAGGCTTCACAAACAGCTCGGCAGAGGGACAGGGCATGGAAATCTTGGGAAGGGTCCAACGTGCCACGGAGCCATCGTCACCTTCCAAGAGTGCCAGCAAGAGAGACCTTCATCAACTGCCTCTAGATGATCAAGGAGAGAAGAGAATGGAAGAATCTCAACAAATTCAAAAGGCAATTCTTCCCTTCTTGTCCCACGATGATTTGAAGAAATTCAACACCACACAGACAGGGGATGGAAAAGGAACGCTCCTGCTTGAAGGAAGTTTCCACTTCACTGAAAAAGACGGAGCTGCTTCTCGACAAATCGGTGTGTCAGGCAGAGAGAGAGAGAGAGAGTATCTGCACGCCTGATTCTCTTCTCGGATTCCTCCTTCCTGCCCTAGCTGTCTGTTTTCCACTGCCTCCATTTCTTCCCGTGCACCCTCTCTTTTCTCTCTCTGCTTCCTCAAACACTTCCCCCCCCCATGCGACAATCATTCCTTTGCAACAGAGGCAACCGACGATGTTTTCTTTCTTTCGTTCTTGCACACTTCTTTACTTGTCCCAATGAAGAAGCTTGTGATTGATTATTCAGATTTCTCGATCTGTCATTTTGTATGTCGATATGTCAAGACAATATCTCCCTTCGATCTTCCCCCCTTCCTGCATGATCATCATGCCTTTAATTGTCTTGCAGGAACCCCGGCTGTCCTCGAGTTGACTGCAGCCCTACAAGACAAATTCGTGCAGCGGCCAGATGGTGACAGCAGCACAGGAGGAGGAGGAGGGTTTTCGTGGTCCGTGCTTGTGGACAGTGCGGAAAGAGGAAGGCTGAAGGCGGATGCAGACCGTCTGGCTGCTCGTGTCGTCCGTCTCCGCAATGAGGCGCGAGACCGGAATAGTGCAAGCAGTTCCCCTGGCGGTTTGCCTGAGGATCCAGAGATGGCAGTCAGAGAGGCCAGAAGGCTCCGCACGCTCTGCGAGAAGTTGGACTCAACGGATGTCTTCACAAAGGTCGGAAGAGAGAATGAAGGCTGGGGGAAGGGGGAACCGACACTTTCAGAGTGTCCCCTTTTGCGTAAAGTGTCTGTTGGATTCCTGTTTGTTCGCACGGAAGCCATGCAGGAAATCTCAGACAAGCTCTAGACTCAGGAATTTCGTTAATTCGTCTGGTGTCATCTGCAGGTTTCTTCTGCCTCTCTGGCGACGCACCTGAAGACAATTCGTCAAGCAGCCCCTCCGGTGACGATCTTTGCTGCCCTGCGGACCGTGGAGTACATGGATGACGGTCAGTTGATCGATCGATCGGTGTGTTGACACAGAAGTGTATACAGAGTGGGTAGAAGGAAGGGAGCACTGAAGGGAAGAAGGAACGAAGGAAGGAAGGAAAGAAGGAAAGAAGGAAAGAAGGAAAGAAGGAAGGAAGGAACGAAGGAACGAAGGAACGAAGGAACGAAGGAAGGAAGGAAGGAAGGAAGGAAGGACGAAAGATACTCCAAGAGCCGGTGTGGGAGGGAAAACCGGAAAGAACGATGAGCCTGATGGCCAATGTCGAAAGTGGAAGAAGAGAGAGAGAATTGGTTGAGGAAAGAGAAACACAGAACATCAGAAGAGAGGAATTGATGTCTCTACGCTCGTATTGGGCTAGTTGATGTGCCGGAGAAACTCAACCCCAAGGAGCACGCACGAATCAAATCGGATGCGGATTCCGGCTTCATTCCTTCCAGCAAATCTGGCTGCGTCTTCTTTCTTGCCTTTGAAAGATAAACCTTCATCTGAATGAACAATTTGTCGACTGCACCTTCCGAGACACTCCCACGCTTTGCCACACACACACACACACACACACACACACAGAGAGAGAGAGAGAGAGAGAGAGAGACATAGACACATGCACACATGCACGCACGCACATCCGATGCAGCCACTGGATTTCCGTACGTCGACGCTTCAGATCTCCAAAGGCTTGTCGACACCGCAGCGGACCCTCTGCAGACGTCTCCTCGAGCTGCTTCAACAAGCGCGCATGACCATCTCAGCAACCATCATGCAGCAGGGGGCGGGGGGGCTGGGGGAGCTGTGGAGGGCGCAGGGGAAGGTTCTCAAGCTCAGGGAGGGTCCAGCGCTTGGGGAGGGATGATTCCAGGTCGGCGGGCCTCTGTGACGAGTAATCTACCTTACAGGGCCCCCCACATTCCTCCCCTCAAGCTTCCCGCAGCTGCAAACAATTCTGCGAATGACAATACACGGGGGTGGCAGGCTTCGGCTGCCCTTCCTGGAGGAGGTGCAGAGTTTGGAGGGCCCACAGTTGGGTTCAGAGATTCTGTGCTGCCGACTTTTGGACAGAGACAGAGCGCGTTGTTGCAGGCAATGAACTCGCCCGCACCCGGGCTTGCGACTGGAGGTGCAGGACTCCACGCAGATGGAGGCAGCTATCGAGGAAGCGTTCGGGGGGGAACTCCGGTGCATCCAAGTCCTCAGTCAGGCCCTCTATCGTCTCCCCTTACAGGACCTACGTGGTGAAAACAGCGTACTAGCCTTAGAAGCTTAGAAGGGTGATGCATTCTCATGTACTGGCGAATTTAACGATGAATTATGAGTATTTTGACTTCTTTTGGACTATAAAGTACTAGCTATGAGGTAAAACTAATGAAACTGCTCGTTAACTATAAATCTGATTTAAAAATGTACAAATTCATTCATTGCATTGGTAAATTTTTTAAAATAATTTTTTTGTATCATAAATTAAAATTAATAAGACCATAGGAAGCCTTGTAAGAAGCGGAGCTTTTAAAAAGTGTTTATGTATAGTTTAATTACTGGTCGGTTCATTGCAAATTGAACGTTGTTCCCTACTTAATTAAGGTTTAAGTTAAAGTTTTTAAGTTTACAGTACCATTTATTTTGACAGTAAATTTAACTTCCAAAAAAATTTTTATAAGAAGGTTCTTAAGCCCAATCACAAGGTTCTTAAAATCTTATAAGAAGATTCTTTGGCGGGGGCCTGTATAAGCTCACTTTTTACTAACTTCAAATAACTTGCTAACACATTTAATTTATATTTGTTTCTCCACTAGCTCTCTGAGTCAAATTCGTACTTATCTTTTACACTTCTGATACAAACCGCCAGATACTATTACTGTGATGGTTGACGATGTCGTTAGAATTGTTATCATCTTCATTTTTTTCTTTGATTTTTTTCCGAAAGGTGACTTTTTTTTTTTTAATGGTCCAGAACAAATTTTAGGTAGGGTTTATATATTCATGCATGAAGTCTGAATTCCTAGTCTGCGTTGAATTAATTTCTAGGCCATTTGAGTCCAGTCGCCCTCTTCGGCGGGGGCCTGTACAGCCGCCAGTCCCCCTGCTGACGCTGACGACATTCCTCCTTTCTTCCACTACCCCGGTCTTCTTTCTCTTGCGCTCCTTATGCATGCGGACGCTGCCCTTATTGTTGCCATTTGGAGCTTTGCTTTAACCGCTCCTGCAATCTTTCAGGTCTCGAAGGGTGGCTTGTATATAGATTCCATGACATGCAGAGACTGCATGCATGTATTGCACTGCCAAAAAGAAAAAACAAACAAAACATCCAAACAAATCCAAACCAAACAGTTTCAATGTGACATTGTTTATCAGCGCGCTGCGCTCGGCCGGCATCGGCCGGCGGTTCAAAAAATTGGAAGCTAGTGCATGCATGGAATCATCGCGGGTTGCATATATATAAAAGTTTCTTTCTCTCAAATTGAGAGTTATCCTTCCATTGCATTCAGTGCGCAAACTCCAATCCCCAGATCGCCTGAGTGACTGAGTTAGCGAGTGAGAGAGAAAGAGAGAGAGAAACAAAGAGAAACAGAGAGACAAAGCAATGCCTGCCAAGTCTGTTGTATCGTCAGGCAAGTCTTCTTGCCGGTCAGGCTCGTCTCGTGCGTCCCGCCCTCGTTCCCCCCCCAGTGTCGCAGGAGGCTCGGCTGCTTCTCGCCCCGCAATGGGTCTCTTTGTTGGTGGCCTGCGTGGCGCTGCCTTTCAGCCCCCCCCAGAGACACCCTTCCAGCCCAAGCCCCCCGTCCCGAAGGCAAAGGTGGCCAGAAAGCCCCGCACAGGCAGGGCAAAGAAGGTCAGTCACTTTTGTTGAGCCAAATGTTGCGCCAGACAGATGCACGAATTGCTCCTTACCACCCTACTTTTCCGACTCTTGTCTACTGCTGACAACTGACGGTTGACTTTTGGTTTCCATGTCCTTGCATGCATGTCCCTCCTAGATTTCCGTCTGCATGCTCGTGTATGTGCACGTCTATATACTTCGGTGCACGTATACATGTAGGTAAGATGTTCCTTTGGTACAAACAGTTGATCGGCTCTCAGAGGGGACCACGCCCTGAACGTGACTTGACCCCTTTTCCACTTGAAATGCATGTTTTGCTTGCTTGCAGGCAGTGGAGCCTCAGAGGGAGGTGCTGCCAGTGAAGAAGCACTCCTCGTTCAACCTGGGCGTCGACTTGGAGAGGGCTCTCGTAGAGGAGGAGGGGAAGGAGCAGGAAGGGGAGGGTGTGGGGGTGCGCTGGGCGGGGGCGGTTCCTCTGATGGCCGTGCTTCCATCCTTCCTCTGGATCTGAGAGGAAGGGGGAGGGGGAGAAGGAAGGAGAAAAGGAAGGGAGAAACGAAGAAAGGAAAGGAGCAAGGAAAAAAAGAAGAAAGAAAAAGCATTTCTCTGCTGTCCTCTCTCTCTTCTTTACCCTTTTGTTCTTTCTTGCACCTTTCTTTGTCTGATGCATGCATGTCGAATCTTTCTGTGCATGAATGATCGGAGAAAGAAAAAAGCCAGAAGATGAAGGAAGGGGGGGGGGACACTGACACAGCTGGGTTAGGAAAGGGGTGGGGCGGGGTCTGCCACTCTGAGAGTCGGCAGGTAGAGGATCAAGAACTGGGAGGGGGGAAAGGAGAAGGAAGGGGAGCAGAAAGGGAATTAAACTAGCTTTTAGCTCTACCGTTGCATGTGCATGTTACTTGCTTTCTTCCGTCCAATCGCTGGTTTGCATGAGAGATTATGCGACGATCGATCTTCTTGCTGTCTCCGGATCCATTCTTCGGTCGTGTGCCTATGAGTTGATATGACGGAAAGCGCTAAAGGAATCGAAGGCAGTCTCTCTCCCATGATATGGATGAAAAAAAAACAACGCAACGCCAAACAGCCTGTGGGAGAGTCAGGGAAAGAAAAAAGACCAACGCCCGCAGACTTCTTGTCTCTTTCCCGAGTCCCCTTCTTTCTTCTTTTTTCAGGTGGAATCTTCTTTGTGTGTTCGCGTTTCTCTTGATTCTGCTTTGTTTGTCCCCTTCCACTTGAGTATTTGCGAGCATCGCCACGTTCGTTCTGTTTTTTTCTAGTTGTCCGGTGTGTCCTCTGTGAATTGATGAAATCGAAAGCCGTTCTTGCTCTCGTCCGGTTACTCCTTTTGCAGTACGGCCGCCTGTGTGTTCGTCGTTGCTTTTGAAAAGGTACTTCTGCTGTCCGTATGTTCACTATGAATGGTTGGACATTCACCCATTCATCAACCACCTCTCATGCAGTCCTTTCCACATGGTTCGTCAATTCTTCAGTCACTCGCCCTCGACCGATCTATCAGCGCAGGGGGAACCTTGAGCTTTCCTCATCGTGTCATGCATCTGAGAGTCATGTGCTGATCGATGGAGTCAGTGTCTTCCTGCTGCTTTGAGGAATCCATCCTGCACCTTGAAGCTGGCCCTCTCTCTTACCCAACGTCATTCTTTCACCGCACGTCTTGCAGTGTTCTCTCTTTGCGTGCGTCGATCCTGCGAGGTTCTCTCTGACTTGGCCCACAAGAGAAAAAAGAAGAAAAGAAGAAGAATCGCTCTGTCTGGGGGGAGCCGTCCTCCCCTAAGGTGTCATGGCAAGATGCATGTCCATGTGCACTAGGGCCAGACAGGGTTTGTGGGGTTCGTTGCATCATCCAGTGAGACAAGATACTTATTTCTCTGAAGAGAAAAGACACGGATCGACATCGACAGGTGCCACCTGAGAACAATCAAACAGACAAGAGACTGTCGATTGAGAGAAGACCAGCAAGCGAGATGGAAGAGAGAAGAGAAGTCAGGTTGCCTGAAGGGGGAAAGCCAAAAGGAAAAGGGTAGAGGGAGGAAGAAAAGGAAGGGAAACCCCTCTCAGGAAGAGAGTTGCGAGAATTCCTACTGGCGGGGCACGCACGCATCTGCGCAGCAACACAGGGGACCCTCTCTCTCCTCCCTGACAGAGAGCTCTCTGAGTTCGCTCTATCAGAGAGCTGGGAAAGATCTGCTCGATCTCCCATGCACCTCTCCTCATGCAGTGTGCCAGTGACACTCCTCTTCAAGACTGCACAGCTAGAGACAGAGAGCTGGATCATGCCGTCTGTCCCCCTCACACCGCTGGCCAAAGCAGGGAAGGAAGGGATTCCGCCTCCTGATCCATTCCTCAAGGTCGATCGTCCCTCCACTGAGCGCCCCCCGCCCCCGTCTGTCAGTGAGAGGACAGACAAGCCTCCACATGCACAAGCACTCGCCCAGCTGACAGTGCGACTTCGCAGCCAGCTCTGTCTGCTTCTCTGGATCGATGCATCACAACACAATTAAGTCTCTCCCCCCAGAGACTTGTCGCCGCATGTGCATGTCCTCTCTTGCAATGGCCTTGCCTCGAGGGGAGACTCCTGCCTCGATCCATCGACCTTTGATCGACACAATTAACTGCATGTCGATCTTCTGGCATCATGAAGGTGGCGCTTACGGGACTGCAGGGCACTTTTGGGGTTCGATGCAGCCTCTGCTCGACCTGCTGGTAGAACGTTGAGAAACGTTCAGGGATCTCTCTGCATAAAGCTCACGAGTCAATCTTCAAAGACACGGGCTTTGACCGAAAGCTGAGATGAAGTTGTCTTCGCTCTCGGTCTCCGAGTTGAGTGCGGACACCCATGCAATCCATGGTCTCGTTCGCTGGCTGGCAGAAGGTTGGGGGGGTTGGAGTCAAGCACGGGATTTTCTCGGAACAGAACACTGCATGACAGGTGGTTCTGAGCTCAACGTGGAGTCCGGGAACATTTTTATTTTCTTTCTTCTCTCTTTTCGTTCCCCAAACAGCTCAGTTGGGATTCAGGGGGCCGTCGTGTAAAGCATGCAACCGCTCTTCTGCATCCTGTCGGTGTGTTCTTCTTCGTTTGTTGAGCTGGAGGCGTACTACCATCTCCGGATATGAGAACAGAAGTGACTGTCCCCTCTTCCCAAACGAGGGACGCAGGCTTCTCGTTTTCAACTTTCCGTCTTTGGCGGCTTTCAAGCATGAAGACACGCGCTTGGCACGCAAGTAAGCAAAATGCCTCTGGCACAAGTTGGACAGAGTGCATGCAGGTCTGCAGGCACGAGAGCCTGCTAGTGGGAGAGAGTGCTTGCTGGGAACCCGACGTCTTCAGACAGTCCAATCTTCCGACATTTATCGAAGTGACTGTCATGCGCATCATTTGTTTGCTGACAATGTCATAAGCCCAACGATGCGTGTGCGTTTCACCATTCATAGGGCACGCAAGTTGTTTTGTCCAACCGCACGTGCCCGACCACATCCGAAGATGCATTTCGCCTTTCCTGCTCTTTCGTTCTCCGTCGCTCTTCAGGCACGCAGCTGGAACTAAAAACAGGGGGGACAAGGGTTTCTTTTTGAATAGATTTCTTTGGGAGACTGTCTGTCTGTTTGTTTGTCTGCATGTCTGTCGGTCTGTCTGTCTGTCTGTCTGTCGGTCTGTCTGTCTGTTTATCTGTCTGTCTATCTTCCGTCGTGCAGCCTTGGAGCCAGTGAAACAGTCCATTTCCGAATTGTTTTTTTTCTGTTGCTGTTAATTTTCTTTTTGTTTACCTTCGCTGCACACTCAACAAAACAGAAAACAGAAAAAAGCCATAAGACTGAGTCTGTCTGTGTGACGCTGTGTGACCCGACAAACCTTTCTGTGGGTTTCTATCTGCTGGCATGACCGTTGCATTCAAAAAAGGGAGGGTATAGGAAAAGCATGGGAGAGAAGCGACAGAACAAGGGCAAACTCAAATGGGCATAAAGGCAAACAAAGGATCGGGAACAGCAAAGGAAATGGATCACCAAAGTGGTGGGGCGAGCAATTCAAATACACAACATAAAATGTGTACGATACATCACCCCTTTTTTAGACAATGTAGATCATTCGAGCTAATCAAGCTCGGGGTTGCTTGCATTCATAAATTTAAAGTGATTCAAAGTTGTCTTCAATGCTTTGCTGCCAGTGGAGAGTTTTGAGTCAAAATGCATACTTCTGCAATTGCATACCGCAGTGTCTTGTAATATTAATCATAATATCGAAGTACATATAAATTTCTAACTTAGTACAACTTTGAAGTCATTTAATTCATAATCATTTATCATCATCATCATTTATTTCATACTGGCAGGTTGCACCTAGGGTTGCACTAATACCTAGAGGCATAACTTTATAGGCACAACTTTATAGATTCTATATGTTTTTAATGTTGTGTGTTTTATATCTTCTATAGGGCGCCACCCGGGAGTTAATCCGAGTTATAACTGCGCTGTCTGGGAGTTACTAGTATAACTCTATCCAGGGTTTGGCATCGACTAAGGCATTGATCAATTGATGCACCAATGATTCTAGCAATGATTTATAAATTAAGCTTTTAATTAATTCAGACCCAATTTGTAGGCTTTCATATTTCAGGTTCAAGTTAAAAGTCGGTTTAAAGTCTTTTTTTTTAGATTCCATATTTAAAATTATAATTTAATGTTAACTTATATTTGAAAGGTGTTTCACTAGGTAATTCAATCGTCTTTAAGCCTAGATCTAAAGAGTAATAACTCAGCATTTTTTTTTTTTCATAATTAAGTCAACATTCAAATTAAGTCCAAACTCCAGTTTAAGCCTAGGTTTCTAGCTAAGTTTAAGTTATGTTATAATTCCAAAGTGAATCAAATCAAATCAAACTGTCGATTCAAACACTAGATCAAACATAGTCACTATACATTATTATGATAGAAGTTGATAAAAATTTTATGATGCAAAATGCATGTTTGTGCTGTTACAAAACTAGCTGCAAAAAAATGCAAGCCTATTTTTGTTCCTGTTACTGAGAGCTTCTTTCATTTTAAAACATGTTGTGACGTGCCTAACGCTAGACGCCTATCATGCCAGTGGGCCGATGGCGATGGCGTATGATGATGATGACATCGAGGATGATATTGTGTTTCTGATATTTAATTGCAAGCTTCGGAGCTATTCCTGCGACAAAGTCTGCACACGCTCGTTGCGAAATTCGACTCCGCATAGGCTTTATCACAACCGTTAAGGGCGAATTGTTACTGTTACACCCTCTCCATTCCCCGTCCCAAAACCTTTGCGTGCCTTGCTCTATTTCCGCCTGGTTTTCCCCACTGTACGGAATGATCAGGTCACATCGCTTGTGCTTGGTTGATCCGGTTGAGGGAGAGTGGACGGTGAAGACACGGCGGGGATGAGCGTGTCTGATGAGGAGGCGAGCATGCTTCCTGCGACTGGAAGCGTTGGCTGACAGACTCGGCTTTCGACTAGATCGTGCAGCCATCTGAGGTTTTCCTCACAATCTTCGTACTCCTCTTGAAGCTTTGGGAGCAGAGAACCGAGAAACATCTGCAACCCGTTCTTCATCAGTCGAAGCACCGGAGCGAGGAGCCTGCCTCGGCCCGACTCTGTGTCTGTCAGGCTGGCATCTCCTCCTGCTCCCAGCAGCCTGCAGGGTCAGCAGAGTCAGCGTCGGAAGAAAGGTCGAGGTCGGGACTGCCGGGTTCGGCGGTGCTGCCTGTTTCTAGAAAGGCGGGAGGGTAGTCGGGAAGGGGGGGTGGGGAGAGGCCGAGGTCGCGTCCTGAGTATTCCAGGGGAAGGGGGGGGGCAAAAAGTTCACGGTCCGTGTAGTCGGGTGGAAGGGAGGGTGAGGAGAGATCGGTGGTCAGAGACTCTGGGGAAAAGGGGGTACCCCCCATACCAATTGATGCGGCCTTGCGTTGGATTGCCGTCATGACTCTCTTTGTGACTCTGTCTGCCCATGGGAGGACACGCTTCTCGACTTTTATCCTAATGGTCTTGATCCAATCGGCAAGTTCCTTGTCTGCCAGCTTGGACAGTAACCACGAGCCAAAATTGGATGCCCCAACGGAAACAAGAGAGCACACAACCCCCCCAAACTCAGGGATGAGCCCGCAGAGACCGTCGAGGACTTGCATGAGTGAGGACAGGACTGCATTCACAATTTGCCGGGCTTGTTTGATGACGGGGGAAAGGATCTTCTCGTGCACCAGCGTGAAGAGCTTATCTGTGAGGAAGGTCAAGACGCTGCGGACTGACGCTCTAACAAGGAAGTCCGATGTGCCCATTCCACGTGTTGAGCAGAAGTCTGCAGGGGGGTCTGCTTTCTTCTTCTCGTATTTTTTGTACTTTCGGACCTCACTTAGGCACAGAGCAGAAAGGGAAGTGCCCACACGCTCATCCAGTCCCCATTCCTTTCTGAACCATGCTAAAGAGCTGCTCTCCTGCCTTCTCCTTGAATTTGTTCATCAAAGAGGTGGCGCTATAGTCCATGAATCTGTCCCATTGATCGTTGACAAATAGCCTCATCTGTTCATCCAGAGCTTCTCTTAAATCTGCCAACTTTTCTTCCAACGTGGCCCTCACTTTTCCAAAAACCTTCATTTCCTGCAGACAACTGAACGTCTCGTCTGCACTTAAGGCTGCTGAGGAGACGGCGGTCATTCGCGTCTCCATACTCTCTATACTGGCACTGTCCACCTCAGTGTCTTCCACATCGTCCGACTCGGCTTCAACGAGTGCCGTGACCTCTCCATCCAGACTCCCCCCCACTGTTGTCAATCGATTGAACAGAGGACGCGCATACTCACGAACTAGTGAGCCAGTCAAGTCGCCACTTTTCAGTTTCTGGAAAATTTCATTCAGCAACTCTCTCAACGTCTTGTCCCTCATGTTCGGGAGCGTCTGCACGGATCTCTTCAACGCAAGGGACACCGACTCCCATTTGTCTCTCCATTCGTCCCCCTTTCTGTTCAGACTGTGAGCCCACGGCATCGCCTCAAGGGTGTCCTCAAAAGCTTTCACTGCCACGCGCCCACCATCCCCGACGGCGCTGGTCACTTTATGTCCTCTTACCGTTAGGCTGTTCATGGTTTTGGACCTTCCATACTGGCTGCGTTGCACAAAGGACATGCGACGCTGGGTTCGCTGACCGTACGATCCCTCAAAGAGCCCCTCTCTGCCATCTGTCTGCTCCGCTTTTTCTCTGGCAAGGGACCCCAGAAGAAGGAGACAGAGCAGACTGACGGGAAGGGAGCACAACCGCATGCTGTTCAAGACCTCCCGCTGGAAGTCCCGACTCCGACTGTGTGTCCTCTTGCCTTCTCCGTCACAGCCTAAGAGAATGTTAAGCACACGGGATCAGTCAACAAAGGTCGTAATTTGCCGGAGGTGCTCATCCCAGCCGCACTTTTTGACGGTTGCACCGACATACGAGGTTACTGCTGTCCGACTCCAACAGTCTCTTGATTATTTCTGCACATATATATTCAACCTCTTTGAATCAAACGGGGAGGAGGGCCGCAAGAGAAATCAGACCACAAATGGCAGTACAGGGAGAATGAATCGGCGAGGAGCCTCTCTCATGAGCCAATCAATGGATTCAATTGACTCACTCAACTTTGTGAGCACTTAATTTGCTCTCGTTCAATTTGCCCTCTGTATCGGTGTGCATGCAGTATGCATGCAGTGCATGAAGCCGGTCGGGGACGGAGCGAATTGGTGTGCGCGCGGGCTGCACCCTTCGCAGAAGTGGGCTGGTGGGCCCAACGGCCCCAACCGTCGACCGCGTCTCACGACGACTCTCACTGAAGTTGCGGCTGTCAGAACCATATGCAAAGCTTCAGAGCGATCTTCAAATATATAGCTTGAAAATGCTTCAAAGTACTTCAAAGTTGGGTTGTGCTCAAAGGCTTGTCAGTGGCTTGGGATCTAGCGTTGCTAACACCAACGTTAGATCTAGGATTTAACCGATTTGACCCCAAATTATCAAAGTTCAAACTCAGATTTTATTATTTTAAAATAGAGATCATCTTGTTTGGAATATATATTCATATCCACACTAACCCTAACTAATCTATACAGCGCATAAGTTTAACCCAGATTTCTAACCAACTAACCATGACTTTCATTCAACCCCCCAAGAAATTCTGGGCAAGAACATGGTTCTATTCTCAAAGACTCACACATCATGACAAACTCAGTTGTCAAACTAAGTCTTACTCAAACTTAAATGTTATCCGACCTAGCTACCTTGACTATTTCGTTTAGCAAGATTTTCTTTTTTTTTTTTTTAAAGAAAAATACAATTTAATTATTTAAGCTAAGTACGCGTGAAATGTTGAAAAACATTGATTTTATAAATTAAACGTGTATGTATTATACAAAATATTATATATACAATATAAGCCATTTAAATTGAATTAAGAAAATATAAAAATAAAAAATATATATAATCCTACGTATTACTACCCATAATCATTGTAACACAAATTAATTACATATGACGTACATTTCTACATAAATGATTAATGATACAATATTTGAAACTAGATTCAAAAAAACACTTCAAACATTTCCACAAATAATCTTCAACTAAAAATGATTTATCCAAATTGAGCGATTTTTGAAGTCCACTGAGTGATGCAAGGCGACTCTTAGGCGAGTTCTTTTTGTTCTGGTCCAAAGGTCCAGATTGCAGCGTTAGCTGAGGCAAATTCTCCGTTGCACTGCCAGCCACACATGCGGAACGGGACAGGCCGCAGGCGCAGATCAAGCGACGGATTAAATAACATAGGTCCTTGATTATGTCAAGAAGGGTCGACTAGTGACGAACTGCGCGATGCAAGTGGAGATTGGTCAGGCCCTCCACGTCCGTCCGGGCTGCGCGCAGAGAAGGGAACCTGGACCGAGGGAAGGGGCGCATTCCCGGAGGCCATGAGACGTCTTCTCTCTGTGCGGGGGGTCATGCGGGGAGTCATTGACTTCTCCCTCTTGGGTGTCATTGCAGCTATCTGTTCATGATGTGTTTGCTGTTTTGAATCCTGTCTCTGGGGGGTCATTGGACGAGGGGTTCCTCCCGTGCTTGCGTTCTGCAGCAACCATGGGGGGACGCAGGCGGAATTCTGGGGAAAAGAGGGGTCAGTCAGGCAACGATGGTGCATCGGGGTGGACCCCGGAAATTCAGGTCCCCCGTTACCCATCCGGGCAGCTGATGACTGGACAAGAATGACACGCAAAAATTCAGTCTGACCTCCACCCTCACCCTGCAAAGGGATAGTGACAATGTCAGCAGGCAAAGTAGGAGGAACAGTACTAGGATACCAGAGCCACTGTAGAGGATTACAAGCAGCTGTGTCTGAATCCTGGCCTCCCCATTCACGTGGATTGGATATAACGATTCGAGTATTCCCCCCTCCCCCGTTGTTCTCTTCAGGATCCACGGAACTCCTGTTGGCTCCAGACGTCGCGACGCTCTTCCGTCTGCTTTTTGAAGAGACGGCTGATGTCTCTCCCAGCGGAGACGTGAAAGAAAGCATCGACCCCTTTCTCCTTTTGGGAGGTGATAGATCCCCTACAGTGGGCCTCCCTTCCGCTTCTCTCCGTTTCTCTGCCCCCCCGTCTACGTGACTCCCTGTACTCGACGCAGAGGAAAGCGCTGAGGTGAAACTTCGCACCGAGGGGGGAAACTCAGAAGGAGGTGAGTTGGGCTTAGGGGGACTGAAGCCGCTCGGGGGTTGACCCTCAGGACCGGCGTCCTGAGTGACGATGATGCCCATCACGGGGCTCATCCTGCGGGCAGCCAGAGCTGAGGGGCTGAGGGACTGGGGGGGGGCGTCTGCTGAGATGGGGGACATGATCCCACTGGGTGTGGGGTCGTTGGAACCTTTCGTGAGGAGTGCGGGGATCCTTTGTTGGTTTTTTGCGGTAGGGTTTTGGGTGGTGATGAATCTGTGCCTGAGGAGAGCGCGGACGTTTGGTCTTTCTGAGGGGTCGCGTTTGAAACACAAGGAGAGAAAGTCCTTGCAAGCGTCGCTGACGGACTGCAGGCAGACAAAATTAGATGAATGAGGGAGGGACACAAGCAGCATCACTCACTCTGTCGTTGGCACAAAGAAAACACACTAAAATACAGACACGCGTGGACGAGAAAACAGAGAGACAGACCATCAGCCAGAGTGGCAGGCTCGCGGGGTGCAGAGAGATGTAAAGAGGGATGAAGAGACGACAGAGCAAGACGAGGAAGACGAAACATCGACAAAAGAAAGCGGCAACCACACTGTGAAGACAGCCCAGAAGGAGTCTGTCTCTGTATCTCTGTCCACTGCCTGTGTGAGACACTCACTCACTCACTCATTCACTCACTCACTCACTCACCTACTCACCCACTCACTCACTCACTCACGTACTCACTCACTCACTGTGTAAGCCAGGATCTCGCTTGCCGACCTCTGGCACCTCAGGAGTTCCCTTCTGTTTGGTAACATGGATGAAAAGTCTGTAGGGGTTCTTGATGGACGAGAACGGGGGCTCTCCCGTCAGCATCTCAATCACTGCATCAACCCATCCAGCCATACATACATACATTTATACATACCTACAGAAATCCACGCATCTGTGAACACGCATTTCTCGAGAAGAGAACTAAACGGAAAATAAGGAAAAAAGAGACATAAAAGTACGTATGCACATGCAAATACACATACATGTACAAAGCACATTGCTGTGGACAAGGCGAAGAGGATCTGTCTGGTTGGATCTGAAATAAACACAACAATCCAAGAAATCCACAAGGCAAAAAGAAACAACACAGCAATTCATTCCCTGTCGAAAAAATGAACAGACCGACCCGTTGCCCCAAGACTCCAGATATCCACCTGCCTGCCGTATGGCTCCGAAGGTCTGATGCTTTCCGGGGCCATCCAGTACGGTGAGCCTGCTTGTTTCTTTCTCTCCTCCTCCTGTCCCTCCAGCCTCACTGCCGTTCTGCACAAACGAGGAGGGGAAGGACAGAGCCTGGTAGACACTGCAGCCGGTTTTGATGCATGCAGGAGAAGCAAATCAGATGAAGCGCACTCAGTTCAAGTGCATTCGCAGTCTTCCTGTCTCTGTATGCGTGCGTGCGTGCGTGCGTGCGTGCGTGCGTGCATGTGTGTGTGTGTGTGTGTGTGTGTGTATGTGTGTGCGTGTGTGTGCGTGCGTGTGCGTGTGTGTGCGTGCGTGTGCGTGTGTGTGTGTGTGTGTGTGTGTGTGTGTTGTGTGTGTGCGTGTGCGTGCGCATGCAAGAAAGGAACACTTTTTCTGCAAAACGAGAAAAGGAAATGGGACGGATGGAAACAGAGAAGAAACAAACCAAGAAGCTTACTATCCCACCCCGCACCCACCCAAAATCGGAGAGAACGCATCGCCCATCCGCAGACACCAAAAGATTTTGTCCCTTCACATCTCTGTGAATCACTCCAGACGCGTGCACGACCTCCAAAGCCCTCAGTGCATGCCGTGTAAACTGCACGCACAGACAAAGGTCAGTCAAGTTTTAGTCAGGAAGGGTTGGTTTTCCCTCCATCGTTTGCGGATAAGCGCAAAAGAGGGAGGGAGCATGTTTATACTCTTGAATTGAACAACAAATCCATCTACTTGGGTGAGAAAGCCCTAGTCGCTGTTATTTCGTCAATTCGCGTCCCGCCCCTCTGCCACCTGTCCGTCCCTCTGCGTGACAGTCCATCAATCTCTTTCCCTTCTCTAGTCCCAATTTCGCTTAATGGTCCTGCTGGGGGTATAAGAATGGGGCTGAGGCTAGCCGTGTACAATCAAGATTCAGAAGACAAAGCGGGATGGAGGTCTTCAATTCACATTCTCAAAGAAAGCACTCGTCTGATTGACCTTTCTGGTCAAGTCCTCAGAAAAAGGTCCAAACTTCTCCAGCAGGGACGCCACGGACCCCCCCTCTAGGAGTTCCGTGAAGAGATTCAAGTTGCCCTCCTGCATGCAGCCAGACAGGCAGGGGTGTCGGGGGTAGGGAGGAAAACAAAGACATGCATGGGCATATTTGTACTGGAATGGCTAAGGCGAAAATGTGTCAGATGAACTTCACTTCTCTCATCGAACTATGACGGGAGCACATCAGAAGAGAGCTAGATTTACTCGGGTTGGTGTGAGACGAGAGAGAGAGGGGGGGGGGAGGGGGAGAGAGAGGGAAAGGAAGAGTTGCGATCCCAAATGGACTTCTTCGTGACTAGAATTAAGAAAAGAGGACCTATCTATCGACTTTCTTTGGATCCCTCAGAGTGCGCCATTCAAAACTCCACGGAGAGATAGATGTGTTCATTCGACATTTCATTCTTGGGATCATTCTCCTTGCTTCATTGCCCCAGTTCATTCATGCATTCCTGCTCCACTTGATCCTTTCTCCATTCATCCATCAATCCATCCATGCTTTCCTTAGTGACGCTGTCAATAAATCCGTCTGTTTTTTCTCCTGTCAATTTCTTTGCCTTTCGATCTGCATATGGTTCGATGTGAAATGAATCACAAAAAAAAAAGCAGACAGACAGATAATCCGGGAAAGAGCGACCACTCGTGAACAAACGTAATTTACTGACTTGTCGGTCCAGTTCATAACCAATCAGATTCAAAACGTGGTGGTGTCGCAGCTGTAGCAAACACACACGCACAGAGAGAGTGAGAGAGAGAGAGGAGGGGAGGGGGGGTTGGTAAGTGAGGGCAAAAGCAAACAGGGTGGACGGACAGCAAAAATCGCAGAAGTCTGATGAGGAGAGAGAAAGAATCATTCATTCGAGTAATCGGCACTGAACATGAATGCTTACAAGAAGAAAAACAATGGAGATCTTCAGTCAGAAAAAAAAAAAAATTGGATGCGACTGTCTTGCCTGGTCCCACAATCGGTTTCGTCCGGACTTCTGCTTGCTTCCCCCTGTAGATAATGAAAGGAATACAGCAGACCTTTCAATATGACTATCTGTCGGTCTGTTCTGTTTTTATTCTCTTCTCTGTGACGCACCTCAGTCAGCAGATCGATTTCTCTGCATACGTTGTTCAACTTCTGCAACAAAACACTGGGGGCAGCCCCGGCCCGGGTGGTCAAGCTCACACTCTTCACCGCAAGAATGGAGGTCGACACCCTGCTGAAGCTCTCTAATGGCCCCGTTCCCCCCCCACTAGGCACGCTCATGACCAAACCCCCATAGACCGTCCCAGACGTCCCCCTTCCGATGAGATTTAAAGGAACCCAGTGTGCTTGTCCGCCCCCGAACAGAAAGTTTGGATCGGAACGGCGCCGTGCGAAAGCACCGTCCCTGTCGGAGGACGTGTATAATTTATCGAAACCTCCTTTATTTACAGAAAAATCATGCACAACTACAGACTCTGTGTGTTCCCTCTGCGGCGGCTGAGAGGGAAAAGGCCCTGCGCGTTCCCCGTCCCCTCCCTCATCATCGTGAGGCCGCCTGTGCTGCATGAACCCTCCCTCCTCGTTCGGATCGAAGCCAACAGCAGAATCCCCTGAGAAACATCCTCCCCTTTCCCCACCCGCCATGGAAGGCAGGGAACTCAACCTGCCTCTCTTTCCCCCCCCACACAAACCGTCTTGAGTGTAATTAAAAATAGATACAAAGGCTTCCTCAAAGAACACGATTCCCTTCGGTATGACTTCCTCTCCTATTTCACCAACGTGACTGCTTGTTGTTCCACTACCACTGCTGCCTGCACGGCGGCGGGAATGGTGCTGGGATGGCGGGCGCAGTGGTTGTGCGTCTTCGGCGGTTTCTCCTTCTCCTTCACCCTCGATTTCTGCCTCTCCCTTCAATCTCGCTGTTGCAGCATCAAGCGCGTGGCGCAGTCTTGTTCTTTGATGCGAAAGAAGCTTCTGTGCCTGACGCTGCAGTCGCCACTTTGCATAGTGCCTTGCCTCCTCTAGAGTCCAATAGTTGTCAGACATGAGCAGTCCCTCAAGCGACACTGGCTGCTGAGGAAGCTTCTCTGCCTCCTCCTTTTGGGGGTCGAGGGGGAGATTCTCATCTCTCTGCTGCTTTGGATCAGTGCCTCGGCTCTTCTCTGCTGAGTCTTTCGGGGGGTCAAGGGGCAGTGGGGGGGGACGGGGGTCGGACTTCGAGGAAGGCGGGGAAGGGGAGGAGGAGGTGTCTGACCAAGCAACAGCGGGCTGAGGTCTGCGAGCATGGGCTCCTTCTCTTCCTCCTTGCCAGTGAGCGCCGAAGGCCGCACTGAACTCGGATGTGTTAGAGGAGCCACCGTCTAGGTGAACGTCTGGGCGAGCTGGGGGGACAACGGGGGACACTCTGTTTCCGAGTTCACTTTGAGAGGGAGGTGAGTGGCTTCTGAAGACCCTCCCACTTCCTCTTGAGTTGCCGGTGCCCATCTACCCGTTTTCAAAAGACATTTACATGCTTCATAAGACCTGCGAAACCAAGGTTAAACACTCTAGGAGTGCAAGTTTGAAACGCAACAGTTTTCAGTCTCTGTATACACATGCATGCATGTGTAAAGATTCCAGCAACACTTGAATATATACATAAGTGCCGAGTAGACGGGTACTGGTGGGATTGCAGGTTTTCCGTTCTATGAGATCCATCGGTCATTGTGCCTGTCCAACGTTTGAGAGGCTCTCGTATGTATGTTTACCTGTCATGCAATTGACGTACAGAGAACTTCAACGGAGATCGAGAAGGACACATGTGTCGCATGCATGCATGCAGTCTGATGGAGCCGGTTGGGGACGCACGCGTACGCGGGCAGAGCGCGCGCGTGCGTCGATCGACGCGACCTTCGATCCGTCCATCCGTCGCGCGACCGAAATAAGGCAGATGGACCGATACAGAGAGGATGCATGACCTTGACCCATCTGAGGGCCATCTCTCTCTCTTACATATATATAGAAGGCTCTTGCTTCATGTATGGGAATCAGCGATCCTTTTTCAAGACTACCCTTCGCTCTGCTAGATCGTGCTCTATATAATTGTAAAGAATGGTTGATCAGTCTGAAACTCCCGTGAGGCGGTAGAATCGAGTAAGAGCAAAGCCGACTCCAACCTTTCGATCGGAACAGAAGCGTCGAACGGCGCCATGCTTCGTGCTGCGGGGCTCTCCATCCTCCTGGGTGTATTACTCCAAACTCCCTCACGAAGCACCACCACGTACACGTCACCCACGGCGTCATGTGAAGTGAGAGATGCGATTGATGGTTCGTGTCTGAATATATATATACATACATATATATATATATATATATATACGTAAATGCGCGAGTATACGTGTGTGTGTTAACTGCGTGCTTGCTACAAACGAACAGATCAAAGGAACACAGGGTTCTCAAATAGATCCCAAGAGGCATCAGATGCAAGCTGGAGTCAGTTATCGGAATACACAGAAGCGCTGTAAACCTGTGCAGCGCTTCCCGACACCTTGCAGGTCTCTGATCCCTTCATGCATGCATTCTCTTCAGCGCACCACATGCACATGTGCGCCCTACAGCGTAAACATCCAACGAATGGGATTCTGTGGACCGATATTCTGATTGATCACTTCTTGATCGTATGGTTGCAGCTGACTCCTCTCTGTCAGCTGTGGACGCGATCAAGGGGAAGACATTCAAAGTTGCCTTCGATCCCAACTACCCTCCTTACGGTGACTATTCCACCCAAACAGGATTCTCCTATGATGTCATCAACGAACTCGCAAGGAGGGGAGGGTTCTCAGTCAGTATTGCGAATCTGGGAGAGCCTAGCAGCGGAGAGTCTTGGGACGACCTGCTCAAGAGGACCCTAGAAGCACACACTTACGGTCCGTCGATCCATACCTAAGTTAAGTTAGTTCGATAAATGCGGAAGAAGTGTCCCTTCGCTTGGTGGTACCCTCTTTCAAATGCAAATTTGTGTGATTTTAGATCGATGGATTCACTCCAAGCATGTATGTTCACCGGAATGCAGCAGTTTAGTGTATCAATTGAATCCATCGAATTCATATATATGAAATAACTATACTCAGACTGAATGCGTTGATGGATCGATGGATGCAGACTGGCTGGGCACTTTCTGGACAGAGACCTACACCAGATCAACTAACAACGCCGCATGGGCCTATCACTATGTTGACGTAGGAGAGATGCTGCTGGCAGAGAAGCCTCAAGAATTGGAATCGAACATTCTGACCAAGATGGCCACATTCATCGAACCCTTCTCGCCCTTTGTCTGGCTCTGTCTCTTCGCATTGATCGTCGGAGCTGGGTTCATTCATTGGTCAGTCAGGCAGGCAGTCAGGCTGCTGGTTTTTTCGAGAACGTTCGCTACTCTGCGTCCTGATCGATGCCTTCTTTTGAACCTCTTCCTCAGCCTTCTTTGGGCTTTTTGTCATTTTTGTGACCTGTAGTGTGTGCCCCGACCCGACTCCACGCATCACAAGTGACAACGAATGCCTCTTCTTCTCCTGTCAATGTGCTGGTGGATGCAGGTACGTTGACAGAGACAGACGGGAGGAAGCAAGGAACCATTGGCAAGAGTATGTCCTCAGGAAAGTGACTTTGAAGAGAAAGAAGTACGCCTACCTTCTGACTCGCATTCGGGATCTCGAGTTAAATCAGAAAAACTTGCAGAAGAAGTGCGATGAGGAAAAGGCGGCGAGAGAGGAGGAGGAAGACTTAGGCGAGATGACTCCCGTCATGCGGGACCAGTCAATGAAGAGCGTCCAGGTTGAGCAGAGAATTGAACACGACATCATTCCAAAGCAAATGT
>JAHBMJ010000137.1:0-7500 GCA_018398765.1 Chromera velia | reverse complement strand
AGTCAGAATAGCTGCATGCGGAAGGATTCGGTTCATTCCACCTCCTCTTGCCGCTCGTTCGCTTTTGATGATGAGAGAGGAGAGGAGAGAGTCATCTATGGGCGAAGGGTAAGGAGAAGGGGAAACGAGGTATGCGAGTCTGCTTACATTTTGGAGGAATCGAAAATTTGTAGCAAGTCTCGCACACGGTCATGCCCCTGAGACCCCCCACATCTCTCTTCGGCCGGGGCTTCAAATGCGTCGCGGTATCATGTAGTCGTTTGAAGAACACCGATCGAATTCATCGGAGCATGCAGAGCAGCATCCGTACGTCCAATCCAAGAACAGAAGTTCAACGCTCGGAATGGACCCCTCCCCTCGTCTCGGTCGTCAACTTCTTCCGTCCCTATTCAAGATCCAGCCATGCACCTTCGCACGCACACAGGGCCTTTCATTGAGCCGCAGCCGGGGGAGAAGTTCCTCGCTAGCGTCCGACTCAACCTCCAATTGAGTCAACGATAGCGCGAGTGACTCACAAACAGAAGGACCGCAGGTACGCTTGGAGACTTCCATTTACTCTTTTATTCTATGGCTAGTTTTTGCATGCAATTTACATCAATTTACCCTAATTTAATGTAACGATCTTATGTTCAGAATTATCGGCATGCCAGCAAATGCACTAAATGAATACATCAACACTATTATTTAGATTAAACCAAATTCCTTGTGTATAATGCACATTCGATGCAACTTATACATCTCCTGCAAAAACTCTTAGAAAGGTAAATCTTGTAAGTGATATAAAGATGCATAATAGAAATTAATAATTCAAATTTGTATATAACTTGAAGTTTTATGTAGAAATCTAAATCTGATTCTTATAGTATATTTAATTTCCGTAATTTGTGTATGCATTTTCACTTAAATTTTAGAGAAATGTCACTGTTATACACGGTTAATACGTTGGTTATTCTGTCAAAAAACTTTGAACTATTATATAGAAATTCAATAGTCTTAGTACGAAACGGTTTTTAATTATTTAACCATTTATCAGATTTCCACTATACTTCTAAGTTCCAACATTTTAAACATCATTTATAAGTTAATTCCACGCTCCGCACTGTAAAAAGACATTAAAAAAAATATCGGAGCCAATTTTTTTTTATAAGTTTTTTTTTTCATAGATCTTCACAAACAACTGTTGTTCAAGTGTTGTCAAAATGTTGCAAAGATGTTGTCCACATGTTGTAAAGAGTATTAAAGAGTGTTACATATAAAGAATAACACTTATTCAGGTATTGCTAAGGTGTTGTTCAGATGTTGTAAAGAGTGTTGCACAGTGTTGCTTGAAAAACAACAGATGTTTGGATATATATATAAAAAAAAAAATATCAGCACCATTTATTTTTTTTTCTTTTCTTTTTTTTTAGAGTGCAGAGCCTAGAGTTAATTATAACTATAGAGATTTCGAAAGTTTAAGTTTTTGATTTTTTTAAATTTGGACAAGAATTTGGAGTGTATACACGCACGTGGGGTTAAGGGAAACCGTCGAATCATATATACTCAGTATTATACTGCTTGCCCTATATTGTAGCCGCAGCGCGCTATCAACCATATTTATAAGTAGACCCATACATTTTTTTTTATCTTGACAGAGCAACACTACAGCAGAGCCCGGCCGCTTTGAGCGGTCGACCATATATGTGAAATTACAGTCCGAATGCATGGAAACTTAAAACCATTAGCATATCACTAGGCATGTCAGTAATGCCACCCACGTATCCACCGATCGACCTCATGCAGAGCACAGATAATCCAATCGAAGAAAACCAGGGAGGGCTCCATGCAGTTACAACAGAGTGCTCCCTCTAAACATATACAACAACAGAGCGCTACAGCAAAAACAAATACTGAACGAAGCATAGATGAATAACTGACTGATCTCGACTGAATGAATGCAGATGGAGAAGGGAGAGAAGCGGTACCGGTACTAAATTCAGTAGTATCTGCGTAATAAAGGAGATAGAGTTCAAACAGCTGTGCCAGAAAAAAAAGAAACTGGAATGAAGAATAGTGGATATACTGTCAGAGAGAGAGAGACTAGGAGAGAGAACAGCTAAGGAGTAAAAACGCCAATAATGCGAGGAGAAAAAGACGGGAGGAAAGCGCCCAGGAGAGAGATTTTAGGGGAGTTCCTGATCTCATCTCATCTCATCTCGTATCATGGTTGATGGATGGATAAGCATAGGAAGCACAACAACATGATCGTCTCCCGTCTAGTCCCCCATGCAGCAACACATCGCACGGCCAAAGTGAACCACAGCACAGAAATGCACGAGAGAAAGGGGGGGGAGAAAGGAAGAAGGGGCATATCTTAGGGAGAGACAGATGAATTAAACGAAAAACAAACTATATAACCGAGAGAGATAAACAGGCATGTACACAAGGATGCAGGCGTTTGTCATTTATCCCCGTTGCAGCCAAAAGAAGCAAATCCCTTCTCTATCTTTCCTCATTCTTCAGTCCTCTGGACGTTCACAAACGCCACTACCTGTTCTCTCTTCAGAAAGCATGCAGCTGGGACCACAACACCCCCCCCCCGGAAGATCAATCTGCACAGACTCTTTCCCTTCCACTACAAACTTCCCGAACCTTCTCTGGGTTGAATCCGAAGGAAACAAAGAATCACCTCCACCTCGCCGTCCTCCTTCACCACAGGCAGCCCCTTTTCGATAGCCCCTGTACCTAAGACCACACACCCAGGGGGCCTGTGTTCGGATCGAATGACCAAGCAAACCGGGAAGCTCCAAGGTACCCAAAGAACCCCTAGTCCAATCCGCCGTTGAATTTGATCATGAACCCCAGACCCAACTGCGTTTTCTTGGCATCAAATCTTAATTTCAACTTGAACATGCCCGAGTGCAGTGAAAGCTTCGAAGGCACAGGGACCCATGCCAGCTCCTTGGAGGTCTCCCAGGTCACCCCTTTTCCTTCGTCGATTAGTGTGAGGAGATTCGAAGACTGAGAGATATCCCATGAGGCCTTTTCAATGGCTAACAGGTCCGATGGAGGCTTTGCTGGGGCTGAAAGGTCACTAGAAGGATCGATCATAAGGAACTCGACTCCAATAAAGCAGCCTTTGAGTGCCTTCTCCACATCCGACACCGAATCCAGAGGGTAGACGGCCAGTTGATCTGGCTGCAGGTCATAGTACAGGTCCTGTCCTTCAATCCTTTTGGCAAATGTCTTATCAGTCGCCACATGCTTGTCCATGAATTCTTCAGAATCTCGCTGTTGGCAGGTCAGACATGGGTAGCAGGTCGCCACTTGAAGTCCAATTCCAGAAGAAGACACAGTCATGGAACGTGGTCGGCCCCAGTCTGCAATTTGCACCCTGAAGGTGCCCCTAGCCACCGTATACCAGGCTTCCTGCTGGGCCTGATCAAGAGTGGCTGCACTGGTGGGAGCCTCCATCTATTTCTTCTTCGATCTCACGAAAAATATCTCGAACAGCTGGAAAGCGATATTCGTCACCCAAGAGTTTAAGGGCACGACAGATTTTAATACATCAAAGGTGGGCTAAAGAAAGTTCAGAAGCTCAATGACACTGTGGCAGATCAGAACGAAATAATCTGGCAAGAATGACACTCGAAGCTTTCCTCATTTAGTACAACGTCAGATTGACACGTACTGGGAACAAGCTCTCACGGAGTCTCACCTCTCAGTTTTTGTGGCGAACTTCCCAGGCGAAGATCCATCAGCAGAAAACCACAACAATTGAGCGGCGCGGCAATTTGAGCCGTCTACACGGCCGGGTCGCGCATGGTCACGCCGGCTGCAGGCGGCTGCAGGGCTGCATCGGGCCTCAGGCTAATATGCCCCGTGGCCCTCTAAGAAAAGCCCTCCCTCGATTCTCCGCGTGCATGCGCGTTGAGACTTAATTTTTCATATCTGACACAAGCAAGCTTGCGAACGGCCCCGGAAAGCAAGAAAAATGAGAACTACATGATTCACGCACGCCGGCCAGCCGACCGCAGGCGGTCGCGCCGATCCCCCCCCCCCCCGCGGGAAAAGCCGCGGAACCCCCCTTTCCCCAGGAAAAAAGCTCGGGGGTATATTCTGATGCACGCATGCCATTGGCGCAAATTCAGCCTTTCTGTGGTCGCTTTCTGGGGCTACCCATGACGGGTTCACGCTTTTCTGGACCATTTGGGCGACCTCCCTGAACCTAACTACCACTTGAAAGTTCAAGCCACATTTTTGGATAAGCTTGAAAGTCCGCACCGCAGGTGCAGATAATTTACGGTATCTTGAAATCCACAGTCACATATCTGGACGGTATCTTGACCGTTTAGGCCGCAGGCGTAGACGGTCTCTTGAAAAACGATACCGCAGATAGAGACTATCTTGATTATATTTTTTCAAATGGTGCTTAGGTTCAGGGACGTAATTTGGGCAGGATCTTTCCAGGGCCTTTTTTGGTAAAAGACATACGACAAGAAATTTTGGGGGCCTTTGGGGGCTTTTGGGGGCTCTTTGGGGGATTTTTTTTTTTCGGGGGCTTGCGGGAGCCACCGGGGTAAAAAGTGCCACGAAAATTTTGACTGAGGGTACCGGGGCCCAGCCCGGGGGCCCAACATTTTTTGGAGTATACCGGAGTAGCCAACTGTTGAGCCGCCATGCATGAAGTGCCCGCCGCCATACGCGCCGCCTTATAGATTGATGAGCCATACCGAGCTGCATGCATGCATGTGCATGCTTCTTCATGCAATTTGAATTAATTGCAATCAATAGTAACATGCTCATAAAATGTAATGAGATGAAACGGCTGAACAATGAAAGGAACGGGAATATGCAATGCATCCCATCCTTCAGTCTTTCCCTATAAGAAGATCTTAAGAGACTCTAATGATAAGCTTCTAGTTGAGAAGATCTAGTGGCTTCTAGGGTCTTTCAGTCAGTGTGTCCGATCTGATTGCTCTTTTCTTTTTCTCTCTCTCTGGATTTTTCAAGATGGTCCGGACGAGAGCTCAGAGGAGAAAGGAAAAGGAAGAGGCCAAGAAGAAGGCCCAAGAAGAAGCTGCAGCTGCACAGTCAAGCAGCAGCACAGTGACTCTCGATTCCAAACTCGATTCCCTTCTTGAGAAGAAATTAGAAGAAAAGATTGACGAGATCGTAGAAAAGATTTTGGAAAAGAAGAAGTCCGGAAAGAACAAGAGACGGCAAAAGGTTTCTGTTGCTATGCCGAGCAACGATTCGGACTTTTCTGATGACTCGGACTCTTCCAGCGAGTCTGAGTCCTCTGATTCTTCCTCTGTCGTGTCGTCTTCCTCATGGAAGAAGGTGAAGGTGGACTGGGCGCTTCTGCCTGTGTTCGACCCCAAGGAGGGGTTCGAGGATTGGGAGAGACAGTGGGGAGATTTCATGAAGGAGGAGCTCCGGAGGTCCCGTTTTGGCTCTTCTGGTCAGTGGAAAAGGATGGTTTGGATGGGCATGTACAAGGCCGCCAAGAACGACTCGAGGTTCAAGTCCCACCTCAAGCGATTCTTCCACGCTGGCCTCAAGCACAAAGAGGTCCTCAGGCGTGTGAAGGAAGAATACCTCTCCAACCTGCTTGTGAGGCAACTGGCAGTGGAAGAGAAGGTCAAGGAATTCCCCTATGACACCAACCGGCGCAGCGCAGCCGGAGAGGTCCTCAAGCCCAAGATCAAGTTTGGGTTCAAGACCCTGCGTCGACGTCTGTCCAATCTGGAGGTGGAAGCGATGGGGGTGCAGAGACCCATTGAAGATACAACGAAGCCGACCATGATCTTCCACGCCCTCGACTCTGACCAAAAGAACATCCTCATCACCGCCATCAGAGCGCAGAAGGGAGAGATGCTCCTTGACCTGAACTTGCTTTCGTGGGACGATATTCATCCTCACCTTGACTGGTTCGCTGCCATCGAGGAGAAAGAGAAGGGCGGGGAAGGGGGAAGGGAGAAGGCAGGGCGTTCATCCAACCCCAAGGGGGGATACAGGGGGAATGATCATGGCAGGCAGAGGGAGAACGGGAATACTAGGGAGTCCTCCGAGCAGGGTTCGAGTGGGAGCTCTGGTCAGGGGGGGCAGCATCCGGTCTACTACACCTGTAGGAGAAAGCACGAAGGTGAGTGCTGGGCCAAGAAGAAGAACATCGAGTGCAAGGATTGCGGCGAGAAGGGTCACTACGCGGATGCCCCTACGTGCAAGAAGAAGGGGGGGTCCTCTTCCTCGTCCGGGGGGGGGAAGGGCGATTGACCACGCTCGGGCGTGGGACGAGAGACGGCAAGGGGCTCTCGTTCCTCGAACCCATTTACACCCCTGGCAGAGGATGACTGCGAGTGTGAAGAGGTCCGCTTTCCTTTTGCTGATACTGGTTGTAGTAAGTATCTGATTGGTCGTGACATGGATGATTGCATTGTAGACAGTTGGAGAAAGAAAGTAACGTATGAGAAAGCTGAGGGAGATTCTTTTCAGACAGACAGATATGTGCGTGCGCGTATTGATGTTTTGTCTCCAGAGAATAAAATTGAGGAGGTGTACATAGAAGATACATACTCGCGTTCGGTTCCTGTTTCTCTTTTGTCTGTTCGGGGTCTCCGTCTGCAGAAAGTCGACAAGCCTTATTGGGTTGAATTGCGTTCATCAAGAGACGGAAAGAAAGTCAAAGCGTTGTTAGAAGAGAGAGACGGTGTATACGTAATTCGTGCATTTCCTTTTTCTTCTTCTTCTTCTTTTATTTCTTTTTCTTCTAAACGAGTGAATGAATGTGTCTGCCTGGCAGTCACCGAGGAAGAGAAGATTTCTTCTGGTGATGATCCCGTCTCCCCCCCGATAGAAAAGGCGATGGCAGGTGGAGAGCAGGCGGAAGCCTCTCAACCCTCTGGACCCGATTCTTTTTCTCTTGCTCAAGATGGTCAGATGATCCAGAGAGAATTGAACATGTGGCACTGCTATTTTGGACACTCGACAGGTAAGCATTTGTATGCGACCCTGAGAGAAAAAGGAATGGCTCACCGTGTGCGCCTGAAGGATTGTACAGAGATGATTGACTGTCGCGAGTGTAGAGAAGTGAATGCAACCATGAGAAGAATTCCAGCAAGACAAACACCAGAGGGGAGGGCAGAAGAATTCAATGATGTTGTTATGCATGACCTCTGTATGCTTGCAGGGTGTGTGCCAGCCAGTCTCCTTGTTGATGGAAAAACGAGATTCATGCAGTGAGAGACTCTTTCTCAAAAAAGTCAGGCAAAGAGAGCAATGATCCACTGGATAAGGAAGTGGCAGAAACTTGGGAAAAGGAAACCAAAGATCATTAAGACAGACAACGGAGGCGAGTTCGAGAAGGAATACGATTCTTTTTTGCAAAGAGAGGGAGTGCATCATGAGAGAGGACCAGGGGTGGTGCAGCAGTTGAATGAAGTTGTGTCGACTGTAACAGGGGAGTTTCCAATGAAGGCAGTTTTTGAGGAAGAGAAGGCAGAAAAGATTTCTCCGATT
>JAHBMJ010000136.1:17500-56271 GCA_018398765.1 Chromera velia | reverse complement strand
AGCTGCATGCGTGTAATCGACCTCCAGCCGTTTGTGCTTCTTGAATTTCTTCCTCCTCGAAGCAATTTCATGCAAGCAGTTCTGCGTCGGCTGGATTCTGGTCAATACTCGCATGCATGCCCTTTTGATTGGTTTTTCTTCGTTTGTTTCTTTTGGTCTGCCTGCCTGTCTGCCTGCAGGGAGAAGAAGGAAGTGGAGGATGAGGTTCCGAAGAAGACAGAGCAGCTGATTGCGTGTCCCATGTCGGGAGTCCAGAGGTGTCTGTATGAGATGGTCAGCGGCAAGGACGGGTTCGGGTGCAACAATCCGCAGATGCAGCAGAGGAAAGTCGTCAACCACCCGTATCTGATGCTGGGGTCAGTTTGTTTGTTTGTTTGTTTGTGTGTTTGCTCATTTATTTCTTCTGTCGTGCGTGCATGTGAGTCGCTCAACGAAAACGAACTGTTCGCGTTGGAATCGAAACGCACCTCATGAGAAACCCAACCAGCTCAGCTCATCTGGGTCAGGGGAATATGGCAGACGGAACGAGGAAAGAGCCGGCGGAACAGAGGAAGGGACGAGAGGCGGATACGACAAAATTCAGTTGTTGCAAAGAAAAGGAAGGTGGAAAGGACGACGCGACGGCAAGGAAAGGGGAGAGAGTGGACGGGACCTTTCAATGGAGCACAGGAAGGAAAGCGGAGTCTGGTCAAGTAGAGTTTGCGTGGAGTGTCGCGCTTCAACCACCTGCATGGGTCTTGCCGTTCATAAGAGAATGAGAATAAAACGTGTCTGTCCCACAAGACGAGATCTGGGTAAGTTTTTGTCTTCAGTGGAACAGGAATGGTAGTCCCACAAGACAGGATGTGAGTGAGTTTTTGTCTTCAGCGGAACAGGAATGGTAGTCCCACAAGACAGGATGTGAGTGAGTTTTTGTCTTCAGCGGAACAGGAATGGTAGTCCCACAAGACAGGATGTGAGTGAGTTTTTGTCTTCAGCGGAACAGGAATGGTAGTCCCACAAGACAGGATGTGAGTGAGTTTTTGTCTTCAGCGGAACAGGAATGGTAGTCCCACAAGACAGGATGTGAGTGAGTTTTTGTCTTCAGCGGAACAGGAATGGTAGTCCCACAAGACAGGATGTGAGTGAGTTTTTGTCTTCAGCGGAACAGGAATGGTAGTCCCACAAGACAGGATGTGAGTGAGATTTTGTCTTCAGCGGAACAGGAATGGTAGTCCCACAAGACAGGATGTGAGTGAGTTTTTGTCTTCAGCGGAACAGGAATGGTGGTCCCACAAGACAGGATGTGAGTGAGTTGTTGTCCTCTGTGAAAGGAGACTCCCAGCCTGTACCAAAAGACGGGACGTGTGTGCCTGAGAGAGGACATTATAGTCGAAAAAATATTGAAATTCATGTACTTCCAAAGATGATTCTCAGGGTTCACTCGATTCGTGTCATTGTATGCGCCGCGACAAAACAAAGGCAGCTTTGCTCTGTCCAGTTGTATCATCAAAAGCTTCATTCCAGCCACCCAGGCCGCGAAATTATAGCGAAACCAGACAATGAAGGCGGTCAAAGGAAAAATCAAGTTTGCGTTTTCTCCCCCTTCAGCGAGCACTTTGGAGATGCGTGCACTGAAGCCACCGTGTGCATGCGTTTGTCTGTCTGCCTGTCTGTCTGTCTGCGTGCCTGTCTGTCTGCAGGAGGGAGAAATGCCCTATTGACGAGAGCCTCATTCGTGTCAGCGGCAAGCTGGAGACTTTAGACCGAATTCTTTTGAAGATGAAACGAACGAGGCACCGCTGTCTGATTTTCTCTCAGATGGCCAAAGTGCTCGATCTGCTGGAGGTCTGTCGGTCAGACGGTCGAACGATGAGATGTTTCCCCCTTCACTTCCTACTGCAAAAGGCTTCGAGTCAATAAACTAGCAGGCAAAAGATTGTTCCCGCTTTCTCTTTGTGTCTAAATCTCGAGGTGAGACTTGTAACGCCCATCCCTTTCGATGCGTCTCTGAGCTCAAAGGCCTTTTGTCCGTGCTTGCTGTGATGTGGTGGGAGTAAGATAGAGAGGGCGGCTAGGTGGCCTTGCATCTCACAGAAGGACGGAAAATAATGGAAAGAAAAAGTGACACACTCTCTGGCTGCCGGTCCGTGGTTTTTACGCTCATTTCTTGTTTGCATTGCCGCTGTGCCTTATTTTCTCTCTCTCTCATCCCGTGTGCACGTGTGTAGGTGTACCTGTCGATGAGAAATTTTTCGTTTCTCCGCCTGGACGGCAGCACCCCAAGTGATGAGAGACGGCGGCGGTTGAACGACTTTCAGACACAGAAGTGAGTAAAGAAACGAACCCGGCCAGAGTGTGTGTCTGTGTGTGTGATTGAGTGAGTGAGTGAGTGAGTGAGAGAGAGAGAGTCGGTGCATACATATCCTCTCTCTGCCAACATCCATTCCACAAATGTCCTCGTCGTGCAATGGTTCGTGTTTGTTCTTGTCTTCTCTGACTGTTCCTTCTGCTTCCTTTTTTTTTTTGAAACCGTTCTCCCTTAATTTTTATGGACAACATGCTTCTTTCCTTTTCGTCTGTCGGTCGGTCTCTTCGCGCATCCGTCCGTCCATGCAGCAACAGCTTCTTTTTCTTCTTTTTATTTCATCCTGTCTGCCGGTCTGTGCTTCTGCCATCCGACTTCTGATCTTGAGGAGGAGTCGCTTCCTTCTTTCTATCCTTCATTCCTTCCTTCATTGAATGTACATATTAATTTTCATTCTTCGTGCCTGCCTGCCTGCCTGCCTGCCTGCCTGCCTGCCTACTTGCAGCATCTTCTGCTTCATTCTCTCAACGAAGGCAGGGGGCCTCGGAGTGAACCTGCAGGCAGCAGACACGGTGATCATCTTCGACTCCGACTGGAACCCTCAGGTTGGTTTGTTGGTTGGTCGGTCTGCGTGGGTCTCTCTCTCTCTCTCTCTCTCTCTCTCTGTGTGTGTGTGTGTGTGTGAGTGTGTGTGTGAGTGTGTGTGTGAGTGTGTGTGTGTGTCTGTTGTTTTCTTGTCTTTTTCTCTTTCCGTTCGTTGCCTGCATAGATGGTGAGTCCGTAGTTGGGGGACCGGGTGAATTGCAGATGGAATGTTTTCAATAAATAAGATCGTATCCTCCAGACGGAGATGGTGGGATCTTGCTTGCTTGCTTGCTTGCCTCCAAATTTCTTCTCCCTGTCTGAGTCAGAAGTCCGTGGGAAAGAAAAGAATTTGCCTGTCCGCTCACTTGCCTGTCTGTCTGTGTGTCTGCAGAACGATGAACAAGCGCAGTCGCGCGCTCATCGCATAGGTCAGACGCGTGAGGTGTTGACGTTGCGTCTGTTCTGTCCGGGAACAGTCGAGGAGAAGATGCTGGAGACTGCCGGACGGAAGCTGGACCAGGACGCTTTCTTCATCCGAGGAGGGCAGTTCGACGGAGAAAGAAGGTCCCAAAATGAAACCAGAGAACATCTGGAAAAACTCCTGAAGGAAAAAGCAGGAGTGAACGTGCAGAATTCGGCAGAAAGGGTCGGCCTGGGGGGTGGGTGGTTGAGGATGTTTTCGAAAAAAAGATTGTTTTTGACACTTTACTCTTTTGAAGAAAAAGGCTCGTTGACCTCTCTCGGTCTTCCCCGAAGACCAGAAGCAAGACTTTCTTTTAATTTGCCGCTCCCCCCCTGACAAGCCTTTCGTTGGTTTGGGCCGAACGGACGGACCATGTCCTCCCGCCCCCCCTCATGTTTTGCTTTCTTCGGATGGCGGTGCATCTGGGATCAAATTCTGCATTTCGCTTCTCTCGTTGCTTGCAGTTCTCCCAAATTTCAGACTTGGATGTGCAACACAATCGAAAACTGGCGAGGAATGCACAAGAGGAGATGGATTTTTACGTTGTTGACGTGTACAGAAGGGTGAGTAGTACATTCGCTTTTCGAGTCCGTTGTTGCCTGACGGGCTTTTTTTTTTTTTTTCGTGTCTTGTGCACGTTTTTTTCTTTGTGTACTCTTCTTCATTGTCTTGTACCATTTTTTGAGCTCTTCTCTTTAGTCTCTGTCATACAAGCAATTGTGCACGAGTGTGTGTTTTCACATGTGAGAATTAATGTCTGTGACTCACTCCGACTTTGTCTCGCGGGGTCTCTGCATGTCCTCCCCCCTCTCGCACTCGCTCTCCCATTCTGCTTCGGAACCTTTCTACATGATTCTGCCCCAGATGTGCCTTCCTCGTTTGTTTTGCCCAGAGATCTCTCCTTCCTCTTCTCCCCCCCCCCTTCATTTTTGGACTGAATGTTATCTGGACGGACGGATGGACGTGGTTGATTCATTCCTTCCTTCCTTGATTGATTGATTGATTGATTGATTGGTTGATTCATTCCTTCCTTCCTTGATTGATTGATTGATTGATTCAGGAGAAGGGATTCCCTGGCCTGATCACCGAGGAGATTTTGCCTCCGTCGTTCGGAGAGTATATCAAGAAGCGAAGAAAGACGTTCGACTCGAAGGAGCTGGAGGAGATGAGGACACGGTGGAATGAGGCACTGGACAAAGATGATGTCTTCGCATTTGAAAGAAGGGTCAGAGGGAGGGGGGCAGACGGAAAGGAATGAAGGAAAGAAGCCTCCTACAAAGCTTTCCTTTCTCTCTGGGTGTGCGGGAAGGAGGGACAGTCGAGAGAATCAAGAAGATGAGATCATTCAGATCTTCGTATTTTTGCTCGTTTATTGCTTCATTCAGGTCCCCTTTGATGCTCTCTTTTCTTGCTTTCCGTTGAGCGCGTTCGAATACCTTGAGTGAGTCAGTCGAAGGACCCCTCTTTCAACAGCTTTCTTTCTTCTTGTCGGGCTCTGTTCATTCGTGTCTTCCTTCTTTCCCTTTTGCTTGCAGAGTGACCCCTCCGAGCACCTCACAGAGGAAGAGTTCCGAATCAAAGAGCAGCTCCGGATCTTGTTGAACAGACAGGTGCTCCAGGTGGTAGAGGACCTTCAGAAGAAAACCAAATACGCTGATTTCTGGCACATGCCCGACTTTGACAGTCTGCCCGGGTACAGGGATAAAATCCAGAACCCCTGTTCTTTGGACCATTTGAAGAAATTCAGCGAGGAGGGCAAGTTCCGCTGTTTCCGCATGGTCGAGAAGTACACCTCCCGCATTGCTGGAAATGCACGGGATTATAATGGGATTCAGGAAGGAGACACGATTTTCTACGCGGTCCGTTAGATGGGGGGGTGGGGCAGTCAAGGGATTCGAACGGTCTGTCTGCCTGTCTGTGTCTGTCCGTCCGTCCGTCCGCCCGTGTGTCTGTCTGTCTGCCTGTCTGTCTGTCTGTCTGTCTGTCTGTCTGTCTGTCTGTCTGTTTGTCTGTTTGCTGTTGTGTTCATGAAGAAAAGAAGGGAGAAGAAGAAACATATAGTCTGTCTGTCGCGAAAGGAAGCGAAAAAGCAAAGTAGAGAAAAGACTTTGTAGTCCGTCTGTCTTCTCTAAGATAGCTTGAAGACCCTTCTCGGATCCGCTAATTCCCTCTCTCTCCCCTGTCTCTCTCTGGGAGGGCACAAAAGCCGTTCCAATATCGGACGCAACTGAAATGCCTTTCTTTCGTTCTTCCTTTTTTAAAATTTTGCCATCAGTTGAATGTTTTTTCATTCTATCTTTGAAACTATTCGGTTTAACAATGTGCCGCTCTCTCTGTCCTGCTATCCGCTGTGTGCCTGCAGGCGTGTAAGCTCGCGGGTGAGGTGACCTGCATGGTCCGACAGAACGGGGGTCACTTCGCGAACCGGCTTCAGAAGAAACTGGCTGCACTAGCACTGCCCGGTGGTTCTGTAGCCTCCCCCGTGAATGGAAGTGACACGCTCGAGTGGGATGGCAGAAATGAGGTCGGACAAGGGGCCCTTTGTGCATCGGGAGAGGGAGGGGGAGAGGGCGACAGTGGGAGTAAGCGAGCAAGAGTAGACGGGGGGGAGGAAGGCCTGCCAGAAACTGATCCTCGAGGTAGGGGGTTTGCTGCAGGCATGAATGTGAACGGATCTTTCCATCCGCATGCTGCTGCTGCAGCGGCAGCAGGAGCTGCAGTAGTTGGATTTTCAGAGTCCCAGTCTCCGTCTCCCTCTCCGTCTGCAACAGCCTCCCCTCCCCGGGGTGCAGGAGAGGGTGCCTCAAGTTCCAATTTGAGATTTCCCCCTGAAAGTCCTGTGGGTGGAAGAGCGGATGGGGAGAGGGGGGTTGGGGATGCAGTTGAGGAAATGAGTGATGACGGGGATGGGATGATGCGTGTTGAAGAACTAGGGGAGGGGGAAGATGAGGATGATCAGGAAGATGAAAGGGACAATTTGAGATCAGAGGAGCTTGATGAGGACATTAGAGCGGCAGAGCAGCAACAAGAGGAGGAGGAGTATAGAGAAGGGGAGGAGGATGAGGGAGAACAGGATGAGGAGGAGGAAGAAGGGGACGAGGGAGGGGAAGATAACGGGGGGGATGAAGACATGGATGATGACGGAGGTGTGGGCGGGGAAGGCTCCGCTCGACTCCCTTCAAAGCTTCGAAAACACTTCCAAAGAGGTGAATTAGATTTTGGGTCTTCTACCCTTTCCCCCTCTCCCACCAACTCTGATGATTTTGATGACGGAGGTCCGCAGATGAGGCTGCACATGATGCAGCAGACAAGGGGAGGAGGACGCCCTCATCTCTCTTCCTCCTCTTCTTCATCCGCAGCAGCAGCACCCAGGAGCCCCGAAAGGCCCCCGGGGGGGGGTCCAGGTCTGTTCTTCTCACCTGAAAGCACACGACCTGACCCAAATCGCAGCCTGAGGGGGGCAGGAGGCGGTGGCCACCCCGTGTTGCGTCCATTTGAGGGCGGCGATGCTCCGTGGGGGTCTCCTCCCCCGTCTGCCGCTGCCCCGGGGTCTCGAAGGCCCCCTGGGACCCCGCGCATGCCCTCCCCTCCCGGCCTTGTTCGAAAAGGCTCTGTCTCCAGTGTGACAAGTGTGAAAGGAATTTTAAAGCAGACACCTCAGAAAGGAAGAGAGAGTGTTGCAGCAGGTTCCGAGGGGGGGGCGACGACCCGTAAGTCCGTTCGTTTCCACGGAGAGACACAGCACGTTGAATTCAGAAAGGGGAGACGGACGAGCGAATTGCTCGAGCAAACGTCTCCTTACAGTTTGGCTTTGAAAGAAGACGGGGGCCGGGGTGAGCACGATGCAATTGACGCTGATGAGGAGGGAGAGCGTCCGCGGCCGCGTGGACGTTTTGTCAGAGAGGGTGGGGGTGAGTCAGGTAGTGACTCTGACTCTGAGTCGAGCGACGAAGACGAAGACGAAGCGATTGACTATGACATGGACCATCCGGGTGATGGAGAAGAGGATGAGGAGGAAGACGATGGAGTTGACGAGGGGGGTGAAGTATATGTGGATGGGGAGGACGAAGATGAGGAGGACGAGGAGGATCACGAAGAGGGGGAAGAAGGCGGGCTTGACGGAGGAGACTACTCAGGAGAGGAGGGAGAGGGGGACGGGTTTGTTGAGGGTGAATGGGACAGGGATGGGGATGGGGAAGAGGAGGGGGACGTTGACATGGGGGAGGAAGGGTTCCCCCAAGGGGAGGGGGGGGATCAGGAGGATGAAGATGAGGATGAAGAGGACGGAGATGGAATGGATGACGTTGATCAGCCTGACGAGGACGAGGGGGAAGAAGGGGATGAAGATGAAGGGGAGGGTGATGGGTTTGAGGAGGAGGGGGAGGGAGATGAAGAAATGGATGGTGGTTATCCAGAAGATGGGTACGGATAATAACGAACGGACGAAACAGGCATTGTGTTTTCATAATTAAGTCATCGCAACACTTCAATTAAGAACCCATATACTCAAAAAGTTTCAAAATGAATTTCAAAACTTCAAAAAGTTTTAATTCAAAAGAATCATGGCGCTAATAGTCTATCGTTAGAACTATATCTCTAGCTATATCTAGAGCTACATCTGCCAGTGAAATGGTCTAAAATTATGTTTTCAACTTTATTTTAATCAATAAATTTAAAATTTTATAAACCACATCTAAAAAACGAATACATAAATTCTCAGACTCTTAGTATCAAATTAAATAATATAAAAATTGATATATACATGTTGTTCAGCCTAGTGTTCACTGTTCAGCATACTGATTGGTGCTTGCACTGTTAATTGCAATCATTGGTATACAGGATTTTTTACAGGATTACATTGTGTTCGGGGCCGGAGCCCTAGACCTGCGTACCAGCTATCTGACGTCCGCTTTGTACCATATATTCATGCACATTACTCCACACCATGCACGCATACATACAATGACACATCTCATCACAACACATGAATTTCTTGCCTTGCACTTCAAAACCATTGCTACTGCCGACAAACATGGATACAGTTGAATTACGATCTCGGGATAATATTAAGTTATGCTTGATTTTCTCATATTTTCTCTGACGAAGTGCAAGTGAAAGACAGAGTGACAGAGGGCAAGGGTGGAGCGATAGGCCGCTGAGCATACATCCTCTATTACTTTTACGACTTTCATTCATTAAACTTTTGCATTCTTTCCTTTTTTTTTGTGATTGCGTGAATGTGTGAAAGTCTTCTTTCATGTTAACGTCGGACATTCGGCATTGGGGCAGCCTGGGCAGGAGGCCAATCCTCCGGACATTAATCCTAATCCTAATTCTAAAAGCCTAGCCTGCCTATAGACATCTTTTTTTAAATTTTGATTCTAGTAAATTCTAGTTTCAATTGCAAAAATGCCTGCCTATGCGGGTGTACAGCCTGCAGCGCAGAAGGTGCATGAACAGGTAAGTAACTTAACTGAAAGTTGATTTATAACTAGATTCATAAAAATAATGAGAAAATTTATGATATTCAAGACCGTTGTGACTTTACCAGCTTGACTTACAGCTGGTCCGGCCGCGGACTTGAAAGAATTCATGGATGCAAATTAAAGAACAGTGCATCAAATTGACCGTTGCATCAATGACGACTACTGTGAGAAAACTTCAGAACACGAATGTCAAAAACCCATTTCACCAATCTGCTAAAACGTGCTCGCGAGTGCAGAAACTGAGGGAAGCGACCAAATGAGAGCGCACAACTGATATAAGATTCGAGTCCCCCACCCCCGAACCCCATTTCTTCCCACATGGGCAGCAAGACGCAACTGCCGTTCCCAAGCCTATCGACCTCGTCCGAAACACAATCTGATCCACTGGTCGGAAATGGGAAGCAGACAGACTTCTTCGGTCTCTTGGTTCTCTCTCTCATCTTCTCTCTCACCCCCCTCGCCTCCTTTTCGTACCTCCGGCACGTGTAGTGGGCCCTGCCGGTGGAGGTGGGCTGCCTCCCCCGCTGCGTGTTGCTGGTCTCGACGCGGCAGGTGGGGGACTGCCCCCTCCTCTCCCCCCCCCCCTTCCACCCCTTCCTGCCCTCGGCGGTGAGTTCGAAGCCTCACTAGACGGAGCCCCCGCCCCTCCTCCCCTCCCTCTTCCTCTACCCCTGCCCCTTGCGGGTGGGTCCTCAGGCTGAGATTCAGGAGGATCCACCGCAGCGGCGGCTCTTCCTCTGCCCCTTCCCCTTCCTCTTGGGGCAGGAGCCTCAGGGGGAGCCTCCTCTTCCTCCTCCTCGACTGCAGGAGCCGCAGCTGCGCCTCTGCCTCTGCCCCTTCCCCTCCCTCTCCCTCTTGCAGCAGGCTCAGGAGCGGCCTCTACCTCCTCCTCCACCTTAACTTCAGCAGCAGCAGCAGCTCCTCTGCCTCCCCCTCTTCGTGTTCTTCCACCCCTCGCGGGAACTTGCGCCTCTGCAGGGGGAGGTGCAGGTTCCTCTGCGGGAGGAGGAGAGGCCCCTCCTCTCCCTCTTCCTCTCCCTCTTGTTGAAGTTGCCCCCCCCCTTCTGGCCGCTCCTCTTCCTCTTCCCCTTCCTCTGACGGGAGCCGCTGCTTCCTCTTCTTCTTCGTCAGCTTCTCCATCTGCACCCTCACTCATTTCCACGTCCCCCCCTCCAGTCTCCTCAGCCTTCTCACCCATCTCCACGTCTTCTCCTTCGGCCTCTTCGGTTTTCTTCTTGTCTTCGGGCTTATCCTCCGCAGGCTCGGCTGGTGGAGCAGGAGCAGACGCTTTCGCAGCACCTCCACGCTTGGGTGGCGAGGCGGCACGCTTCGGGGGCGAAGCAGGCGGGGCCGCAGGTTCGTCTGCTGAAGCAGGAGCAGAAGCTGCGGGAGCTGACGCTTTTGCAGCAGCAGCTCGCTTGGGTGGCGAGGCGGCACGCTTCGGGGGCGAAGCAGGCGGGGCCGCAGGCTCGGCTGCTGAAGCAGGAGCAGAAGCTGCGGGAGCTGACGCTTTTGGAGCAGCAGCACGCTTGGGGGGCGAGGCGGGAGGAGCTGGAGCAGGCACTGAAGCAGCCGGAGCTTCAGTAGAAGATTTGGGTGGAGAGGTAGGAGGGGCGGGAGGTGCCTTTGGAGCAGTGGATGATTCAGGAGAAGCAGCAGGCTTGGGCGGTGGGGGTGGAGGAGCTGCTGCTGCTGCAGCAGCGGCAGGCTTGGGCGGGGAGACAGGAGGAGGGGCCTTTGCACCGGCCTTGGATGCCTGTGGCTGGACAGCAGGAGCTCCCGTCCCTGCTGCCTCCGATGAAACAGGCTCGGTGACTGGAGGGGAAGGTGCGGGTGCTGGCTGGCCCTCCTCCTCTTCAATCTGCACGACCTCTTTCTCTTGGTCGTCATCAATCTGCACAACCTCCCCCGATGATGCCCCTCCTTGCTTGTTGGGTTTGGCCTTCTTCGATTTGATTTCGGGAACAGGAAGCTGCTCGAAGAGAGACCCAGCCGGGAGGCCCTGAAGACGCTGCAGTGTCAGGTGATTGATGGTCGGTTGTGCACACACACACACACACACACACACACACACACAGGGGGAAAGGATGAGAGGTTAGATGGAAAGGGGGGGGCACGCTGCGCAGTAAGTAGGGCAGTCATTTATGTAAGGACGAGCCTCACTTAACGGCTTTAAAAAAAAGTTCGATTAACAAGGAAGAGGAGACGGTGCCTCAGGATGGGCAGGATGATGAGCGGGAAGTGAGAGACAAAAGGAAACCGACACATAACGTATAAATCCTCTTGCGTGACGAACTTCCGATAGCATAACAGACACCATCACTCGACAGCAGAGAACGGAAAGTGAACGCAATTCCGTCCATCACTCACCTCTTTCGTCTTCATCTCCAGTACTTGCCACATCTGCTCGACAGACGAGACAGGGATAGGGATGTAAGGTCCAGTCTCCCCCTCCTTTCTCATGGTCGGGAAGACTTCGTGTGTGAGGAGGTTCAGCTGCAGAGGTTTCTCCAGGAACTGGGTGGTCACGTGGTTCAGCTCCAAGCAGGTCTGGTAGAGTTCCATTCGACCGAACACATAGAGGCCTGCATGCACACACCGAACAAACACCAGAAAGAATAGGGGGGGGATGTAGATGACGCCTGCCAAAAGATCATGAAGGACTCCCTCCCTCCATTTTTATTGTACCCTACGCCTTTTTAATTTATCCTCAGCTTTACATTCAGCACTTCGCGAGCACAGCAACATTCATTGTTCATTCACTCTTCTTTACACGCCTTTCTCTTCTTCACTTTCCATGCATGCACCGGCACAGTAGCACCAACCCCAATGAGCGTGGAACTTTCAAAGAAGACGGAAGGAAAGACAAACCAAAAGCGGAAGTGAACGGCGGCACGTTCAGCCTGTCTGCTGCCGGGTGCGAAGCGCGAGGCTTTCGAACAGAACAAATGAATTTCATTTTTCAGACGTCTTGTTTCAGCCAAACGTTTCCTTCCTTCCTTTTGGCCCTCTTCTTCTCTTCAGCAACCCTGGAGGACTAAATGACTGACTGACGGACCGAGGCGCGCTCTCGACATGGCGACGACCAGACGGCGGACGTCTCTGATGTGTCCGACGTTGTTGGTCCTCACCAGGGAAACGAGCACGTCTGCATGGACGGATGGATGGATGGAGTATTAATGAGCTTGATCGAGGTTGGCTGCTTCGGCGTTCGGAGAGGTATCTATCACGCATCTTTGTCTGTCACTGCAATCAAATACCCAACGCCTGCCTGCCTGCCTGCCTGTTCCTTCCGAGAGCTCTCATCTCTCCTTTTTGTGCGGCCGTTCACGCGGTCAGCATCATCACAAAACAGAAAAAACACGCATTCGAAGTTCTCTCCATTCCTTCCAGCCCAGATCAGACAGAAGGGCAAAAAAATCAAAAAAGGACAGGGCGGACACACAAGCGTCCTGAATTGCTCACTGCCTCACTCAAGCTTTCGTTCTTCCCCTCCCTTTTTCGTTCCCTTACTCCATCAATCACAGCCATGCAGACCCACAATCGTTCTGCTGTCCCTGGAATTTGTCAATTGTCTCGACGTCAGCGGGAGCGCCGAAGAGGGGGTTCCATTCGCACCTCTGCCTGATGATGTTCCGCAGGAGATCCTTCTGCCCGTTGTAACTCGTCAGAATAGAGATGCGCGACGAGGGATAGCCTGAAAAAAAAAACACGAACAGACAAAAACAACAAAAAAGGCGGGGAAGGAGAGCGAGAGGGACTTGAGAACCCCACAGGAAGATAGAACGCTGGACGGACACGCGCCCTTCCTTTTTGCTCTCAGAGATAGGCAGACTCTCCGTCATACAACGATGGCATAGCACGCCAGGATCTGACACACACACACCGCAACACAACGGTCCCACATGGCTTGTTTTCTCTTCTAATCTCTCTCCCCCACCCTCCTCTTTTCCTTCGTGGCATCTCCATAGAAAGCGAAGCTATTCCTCTCCTCTCGTTTGTCTCAAAGGCTTACCGAGGCATCTCATGTACATGTACAGGGCTACAACGAACTCGGCCTCCCCCTCGTTCTCGTACACGAACGGCTTCGGTGAGTGCTCTCCCTTGCCTCTGAAGTCCCCGACGTCAATAAATTGGAACGTGTGCTCCAGTCCCGGGTTGGCCAGCTGCATGCAGTGGAGAGGGAGGGAGGGAGGGAGGGAGGGGGCAGTTCGATTGAGAGACAATCAAGAGAGACACCACAGGTCGGTTGAGGAAGACCCTCATTTCCCTCGAGACATGCGAAGAGAGGGCCCCAGATAGACCAACCAGTGCATGTCTCGGTGAATCAATTCAGAGAGAGTGCCAGTCACCCTGTAGGAATTCACCTCTTGTTTTTCGTTGATCCTTTTCGATGCAGATACAAAATAATCAGAAAAGGCGGCGAAACCACGAACGCACGCAAACAGACAGACAGACAGATACACACACACACACACACACACACAGAGAGAGAGAGAGAGAGAGAGAGAGAGACCAAAAACGCAAGGAACTGCCCTTTGCTGACGCGCCAACCTTCCTCCTCCTGCCTGCTTGCACCCTGTCTCCCTCACTCCTTCCTACCTTGTACTGCATGTTCTTCTCCACGTGCGGCAGGTTGCCGAGGTTCTCGTACCTCCACTGGTAGAGCTGTGCGATGGAGGGCCGAGCTCTGCCCTGAGCGTTCAACTCGATGAAGGGGGTCTTCAGACGGACAAACCGCGCAAACAAACTCTGGTCCAGGTGGCCGTATTGCTTAAAGGCCTGCGTGCGTGCGTGCAGAGGGGCACATAGATTTTTTTTTTTTTTTTTTTTTTCACTGTCAATCAGATGCACCCAAAGAGGGAAGGGGACGGGGAGCGAGAGACAGTGAGAGCGAAAGAGAGGCACGCAGGCGACCAGACAGATAGGCAGGCAGGCAGGCAGGAAGTCGAGGTAAGGGCCAATGAGAGAACCACTTTGCCAGGCCCACCTGATTCTTGACGACAGGAGGGAGCTGGTGGTGGTCTCCAATCAGAGTGACTCTCTTCAGTCTCGGTACTCCCTGTTCAACTTCCTGGAGAAGCATCGGGATGAATGTCTCCACCTGCACTCATACAGTCACTCAATCGCATTTTTGTTCTCTGTCCCTTTGTTTTACAGGGACGTCAAATCACTTGCTTCCTTGCTTGAGGATGTTGGCTACGACCCAATCGGTCGGTGTGGCAATGACGGCAGAATCACAAACAGTCCGACATCCAGGAAAAAAAAAAATCAAAACCAGAAAGGATTGGTATCAGCATGCCTCTGAGGAATCATACAGCATAATCAAACACACAGATTCTTCGAGAGACCGACAAGCAAGCCCCAGGCTCACGCTCACCTCCAGGATCTGTGCAGCCTCTTCCATGATCAAGGTGTCGTACTTGAACCGGAGGTTCAGGAGATTACGCCGGGTTAGGGCAGCGTGTGTGCACGTCATGGCTACAATCTTCGCATGCTTTCTGCACAGAAAGAAGATAGAGATGAGGCGGAAAGAAACGGGGAGACTCGTGGAGAGGTCTTGCGAGGAAGAGAAAACAGTCTGGAGACCTTTTCATATCAGCAAAAGGGGTGTCCTAGAGTGGATCAGCGGCAGCAAAGCCCACGGAAGAGTTCTCTCTCGCGAAAATTGGGCAAGATGAGCAGTAAGAAAAAGACAAAGCAAGAGTGCAGCAGCGTATTCTCGACAGCATGCTCAAGGGGACTACAAGAAAGAATGTCAGTGAAGCGAGGACAGGACAGGCCAGGAAGAGAGTCAGCGACTTGCTCAATCCGCTGCCTAAATCGAGGCCTGCCTGCCTGAGTGACTGACGCGAGGAGGTAGTCTCCTCTTTCCCGCATGTTCCGAAGGATTTCGAATGCAAGGCACTCCTCTATTTCCTTGAACATCCTTTCGAGAAAACGGAAGCACCCCTCTGCGATCTCGAGATCTGTGTCGTAGTCGTTTTGGAAAAGGGGTTGAGGAGCGTTGGAGAAGAAAGAGTGGAAGGGAAAGAGGCAGTCGACAACGCTGTGGGACGACAGAAGCTCATTGATCGTCGGTTTTCTTTTTTCTTCTCCTGGAGCGGCAGAAGAAGAGGAAGACGAAGGCTCCCCGGCAGCTGCTGCTGGCTTGTCTTCTTCCTCCTCAACTGCCGAAGAGGATCCGGGGAGAGTAGCAAGAGCCCCATCCCCTTCTCCTCCCGCAGCGTCTGTCATCTCAACATCCCCTCCCTCCTCCCCTTCGTCTCCTTCACGCCTTGTCTTTTTCGATGCCGGGCCGTCCTCAGCTCCCGCTTCCTCCTGTCCCTCTCCCTCTCCGTCGGGCTTCTGCCCCTGTTTGGCGGGAGGTCTTTCCCGGTCCTTCTTCTTCCGCCGGCGCTTCTGCAGTCGGTAGAACCGGAGGGAAGACACAAGAAAGAAACATGAGAGAGAGATTGAAGGTGATTGGGCAAAAACAAATATGCGGACAGAATGCGAGTGGCAAGAACCAGAATGCGAGTCGTTTCCCTCTCAGAGGAACCGGAATACAAAGATTGCCTGTCTGCCTGCAGATCGAGAGTGTAAGTGGGACGTTTTGACACCTCCGCTCTCTGTGTCAGCGGTCCTCTGATTCCAATCCCGGCTGGGCGAAAATTTAAGCCTCAATCAATTCAGAAGAGCCACCCATTTTTCTTTGGACGAACAGAAACTAGAAGGCATGCAAGGATGGATGCCGGCCTTTTCAAGTCCTGGAAAAACAAAAGAAAAAAAAAAGAATGCGAAATCGCCAAAAGCACAGACAAACAGTACATATTCGTTTGCTTCGGACAGACAGACAGACAGACAAAAGGAAGGAAGGAAGGAAAGAAAGAAAGAAAGACTGACACTGGGCATCGCCGTGGCAGCTGCCGCCTGTGTCTGCATGATCCAGAGCTGCTGCTGTTCCCACCTCTCTGTGGCCTGTCTCTCGTCTTCTCTCTCTCTTTCGACCTTCTCGTAGATCTTTTCGACCCCTTCCCCCTCTCTTCCCGCCGCCTTCAGGTTCTTTCTGAACTCCTCGATTCTCCTGACGACATGGAAGAGATAGAAGAAACCCGCAGTCTCGCATGTATACCCCACGTCTGCAGTGATGCCGATCGACTTGGCCAGACGGTCGACCTCTTCGAGCAACGTCATGCGTCTCTCCAACATGTGATTCACACGACCCCATTTCGAAAAATCCTTCGTTGTCCGCAGATCCATCTCTCCGGACCCCAGACGCAGAAGGTACCTGCACCCGCTCACGCATTCATTCACTTGCATTTCAAGTACGCATCACTGACTCGCCCGCTGACACAAGCATTCACCCATTCAGCCCATCCGGCCAGTCACTTCCTTCTTCACGCACCAACCAACGGCAGCGACTCACTTACTGACACACCAGTTTCAGAAGGAAACAGTGAGCTAGTCCCACGAGAGAAGACCGGCGCACTGTCGATTCCTCCTTTCCAAATTCTGAAGATTCGACAGAAAGGTATTTATGACCACACTTCTCGCAAGCAAAGTCATCAGAAGAATACCGGTGCTTTGTTCTTTTTTCTTTTTGATCTTTTCCAACCGAATTTGTTGTCGCTGCCATCACTCTGTTCACATCACGCGTAGCCAATCAACTAGTCTGTCGGTTAGTCAGTCAAACAGAGAAGCGACCAGCAGTTCTTTTCCGTGAGACCCTCTCCCCCCCCCGACCTCTCGTCAATATCAAGTTTGCAGATCTTTTCGAACAGTTCATTCAGGGCCTGGTTGCTGTGGGCCACCAGCAAAATCCGTTGGTCGGGAAAGTTTCGGTTCAGAAGGTTGACGATCTGGACCGCCACGTCGGTCTTGCCTGTTTACTCAATTACACAAACCCAAACATGCATAAACATATACTCATGGATACATATGTATGCTCACACTCTCTCTCTCTCTGTGACGCGCGCGCGCGCGCACACACACACACACACACACACACACACAGAGTGAGAGCAAGAATGAAATCCAACAGACGAAAATCGTTCTTCAACACAATTCAACAGAGACGGGGGAGCCAGCAGATCAAACAAAGCACCAAACCGACAGACCCGTTTACACAATATATCCAACAGACTTTCCGGTGCTACCTCATTTTTCACAGTAGCAGTGATACACGAGAAAATAAAAACGCAAAGGAGCAAGAATGATTTCTTCCTTCTGCTTGTGAACGAATAAGGATGCAGAAAGGGACAGATCAGTAGGCAGACAGAGAGACAGGCAGACAGAGACAGAGACAGAGAGACACGCAGACGTACCTGTGCCTGGCGGTCCGACGATCATTGTCAGCCCCGGGTTCACCCCTGACCGGATTGCCTCCACCTGCACGGGTGTGAACCTGACTTTATTTCTCCTGGGGATGCACTGAGGGTAGGGGCCCATGTTCAGCTCGGCATAGGTTTGTGCTGTGATTTCTTCCACAGGCCTGGCCTCCCCCTCCCCTTCTGCTGCTGTGTTGACGGCTTCCTCCTCCCCTGTGGCCACAAAGGACAGTCTGAAGGGAGGGGCCAGGTTCTCCTCTGCCTCCAGGGCCCTCGCTTGAGGAAAGGATTCCATCAAGTGGTTCCGATCCAAAAACGTGTCTGCGAAGTCCATCTCTGCACACACAGAGAGAGAGAGAGAGAGGCCGGGGTAGGGGGAGGGATTGACATATGACAAGAATAAAGAGGAGGTTGATTTTCTATGAGGGAAAATGAAGTCGATGAACGAGTGGAAGCCGAAGATATGGAGAGACATGAGGCGGCATGAGGTGTCTAAATGGCTTGGTGAAAACGACCAAGTCCCTCCCCCACCGAATTTCAACCCACCCGACGAAACCAACCAACCCACCTCGCAGTTGTTCCTTCAGACGAAAATACTGTGCGGACCCCGGATCGCCATACCCGAGGAACAGATCGTGCAGCCATTCAGGAATGACTGTGCTGTTGTGCTCCTCTCCCACTAACGATCGGATGGTCTCTAGAATGGCCTTGAAGTTATTCTCACGAGGATCCCGACGCACGAGCAGGTTGAACGACCCATACAGCATATCCAAGTCCGCATATGCGGCTGCGGATGTGCCTTCCCCCCCTCCCGTTCCCGTCTCGCCCTCTGCCCCGTCATCGTCCTCTTCTGCCGCGACCCTGGCCGTCAGTGTGCGCCTGACGGTGTCGTCCCTTTTGCCCTCCAGGTCCAGCTGGTACTGCGCACTGTCGAGAATCACCCGCATTCTCCTCACGTCCCCAACCGGATCCACTTTCTCCATCGGGTTCTGCTCAGTCATCAGGTTCCCTGAAAGCAAGCAAGCAAGCAAGAAAGAAAGAAAGAAAGAAAGAACGAGATGGAAGGCATGCCCAAGTGCTAGTCATTGTGGAAGAAAGAGAATAAAGAAATGCGATCCCAAGAGAAAGGCAAAGAAGAAATGGATGGGAGCAAGAGTTTGTTATTGCATCTCCTCACCTTCTTCATCGAAAACCTCCGCGATCTCGCACCCCCTCACTGCCACGACCCCCAATTTTTGAGGAAACTCAGGCACTTCCAGTTGCCGCCAGTCACCCTCAAACGGCGGCACTGCTGCCTGGATCGCGACGAGGAACACTGAGTCAAACTGACGGAGAGAATCCCACTCTTCCCGCCGTCTGCCTCGCAGCCCCCCTACCGAAATCGTCAACTCTCCCAGGACCTCGGCAGGAATCGCTTCCCCTACCTGCACGCTTGCACGTTTGCACGCTTGCTTGCATACAATCAATCCATCATTCCTTGCTGGTCTTCTTCAGTAACTGACAATGGGTGGGTGTCTTCTCTCACCACGAACAAAACAAGTTGAAGACGAGCACGGGGGAAGAAGGAAGACAGTTTTTTTGAAAGAAGACATGCGTACAGAACAAGCAAGGGCAAGTAGGAAAATCAAGCAAAACAGCAAGCAACTCAGAAAAGTCATTTCCAAGAACCATGCAGGCAGGTCGACCAGGCAGGAGGATTTCTGAGTAAGAAGAAAGGACAACCAAACTCCATCCCTTCCACCCCTTCTCTCTCAGACCGACCTTTGGATTCTTGACGTCTGTAATGGAGAACGACTGGAGGGGGAGGGCGAATCGGTGATGGCCGTCGAATCTCGTGTTGCCATCGATGTCGTTCTGCACGCATGGATAGGCGTACTTTGGTTTGATTACACGAAGGAGAGTGAGAAAGCGTCAGAGAAGAAACGCTTTTCAGCAGATGGAGGGTAGGTAGAGAGGGGCAGGTGAATCTGATGGGGACCTAGACCTCTGGGTGGGTGTGGATGTATGGAACACACTTCAAACAGATGTCCTTACACCACACTAAGATCCACACGAACACACACGTGACTGGGGGGCAGACAGAAGGAGGTGCAGAAAAACGAAACCAGAGAGATGGACAGACAGGCAGACAGTTTCAAATCCATCCATCAGATAGAAGTTCCTACCCTACCCTTCTCGGTTTCATGTCCGTGATTGCCTCCTGAAGGTCCTCTCGGATGGCGAACGTCGCCTCCAATTTGAACAGCTGGTAATTTCTCAGGAGGTAGTCGTGCACAGTGAGGAACTGGAGGTTCAATTTCGGCAGTGCCAACGAGAAGTCCCCCTCCCGATGCTCTTCTGGCACAAGGTTGGGGTCCCACAAAACGTCCTCTGATGGGTACAGAGGCTGGGACCTCACCAGATCCTCCTGGCTTGGCTGCAAAGAAAGCATTAAGGGAAAGAAAGAAGAGAGGAGGAAGCGAAATGAATGAACAACATGTCACTCAGAAAAGACCATGGGTAAGAAAGACTGTGCTGAAGACAGAAGTAAGCGTCCCGCACGAGAGAAATTGAATCCACAGGAGAGACGGAAGGATTTTTTGACTTCAGGGTGTTGGCCTTTCCCCTCTGCCCAAAAGTCTGTACAGAAAGGGGAAAGAAGCAAAAAGGAATGGAGACTGGCCAGAAGGCCCCAAGAAAAAACGAGGAGTACAAAAAGACTGGACAGAGAAGATAAAGAAAGGGGAAACAAATAGAGACAGCCTCTCAGCAAAAGAGGCATAGAAAAAGTGCCGCAAGACAAAAAAACAAACGTTGCGACTCTCTCCCATTCGGTTCTCCCCCCTTCTCTCTTAAGCTTTCTCACTTACTACCTCAGACAACCGACCTACCCACCCTTTCCTCAAGAGCATGGAGGAGAATTTCCATCAATAGAGTCTTTATCTCCTTCTTGCTCCTCTTCACCCCACCGCCTACCCCTGCAGGCACAGATGCCCCCGGGTTCCCCCCTTCCCCCATCCCCTTCTTTTTCAAAGACCGCCCGTATTCCCCGAGGTGCGAATCATTCTCCTCGTCGATCAGAGCCAGGAGAGACGCCAACTGGAAGAGGGTAGCGGTGCTGAGGGGAGACAGGATCTTCTGGAGAGATCTCCTCTTGTTGATGGCCCCAATGGGAGTCAGCGCAACCTGCCGCAGTTGAGGGAAGTTCTTGAAACACACAGACTGCAGCTGCTGCAGATGCGCGTAGTGGACCTCCTTCACCTGGGCACTGCTCAGAGGTTTGCCTGCAAACAAAGACACGAATCCAGAAGGAGAAGAAAACTCAAACACACGTTCAGAAGAGCAGGTAGGATAAAACGTCCTGCGAGAGAGACGCGACCTGATCGACTGGCAGTCATTCTTTCTGTATTGAAGGGAAAAAGATAGTCAACAAAGAAGGCAGGCAGGTGGCATGAGGAGAAGAAGGGACGGAGAAGTCGAAACGACCGATCCTTCTCATTCCATGCACTTTCCCTTCCCACCCATTGATTCTTGAGATCCAGACAACACGATCCCCCGCTTGCCTCCACTTGCCTCCCTCAGTCACTCTGGCACTTCAAGCAAGACATTTCGAGCAAGGCACCCATCTCCGTCACCAGCAGAGAGCTCGAAAAAGAACCCCACAGACAGATGAGATAGAGAGAGACGGTAGAGCTAGGCACATGCCAGCCACTAAGCAACCAAGCAACCGACCACAGGTGTCGTCGATCTCGAAGCCCTCGTAGAACGAGAGAATGTCCAGCAGTTGGTTGAACAGCTTCATCTCGTCTTTCGCAGCAGTGCGAGAGAGTCGGCACTTGACCGTAAACTGCCGGCTCTTCAACAGCGGTCGGACGAAGCGCCGAGTCGGAAGCTGGTTGAGGAGATCGATCATGAACTCAATGAACCTGCAGGGTACGCAAGCAGGCAGGCAGGCAGGCAAGGTACAAAGACAGACAGTTGCACAAATAGACAGCCAGATACGGAGAGGAATCCACGCAGGCAGGTGCAGAGTCGATTGGCAGAAACCTTGTTCACTTCCTTCACCTTCACCGATTGAAAGTCTCTCTCTCCCTCTGGCATAGCCAGTTTCTCTTTCCGTTTCGTTTACGCCTAGTCTGTCCGTTCCTTTTTCTTTCCATTTAGTTGCACATCTTTCTTATTGACTGACTGACTGACTGACTGACTGACATGCTTCCACGCAAACAACACGTTGACTGTCTTGGCGCTCAGATGCATCTTTTCTTTCTGCAGCAGACCGACCGTGTCGCAAACAGTTGCTGCGTCTTATCGAGCTCCGCCTCTGTCTCTCCGAAAGTACCATCAAGGATGAGAAGAAAGGCGTCAATGAGGGAAGGGAGAAAGTTGCGGTCTTGTAACGACCCCCTCGCCTCTGGATGTTGGGGGTCCGTCTCCAGGAGCATCTCCGCTTTCCGTGCCTTCTTCTGGGCGATACGCCAGACGCGGGCAAAGGGGGGATTTGACCGCAGAAACTGTTCTCTTTGGTTCTCAGAGAGAGAAAACCAGAGAGAAGCAGAACACATGGACAGACAGGCGGGACGAACCACGGGCTGCTCAAGTGATTGGAATGCGTGGATGAGAAAAAGAATCACAAAAGCCCTCTCTCTGTAAGACAGGATTCCCTCAGTGCCCCCCCCCACATGGCCGTTCTCCTTTTGTCCCTTCGCCTTCCCACCTGCGGCTGCCCCGTTTGCCCTAGGCTTGGGATCTTCTTCTTCGCCATTCATAGGCACATCACCTGGCACTGTCTCGTCATCAGCAGAACTGACAGCGTGACCGTTCACCATAGGCACACCGTCCTTCTCCCCCTCCGACGTTTTCGCCGCGTCCTTCTGACAGCTTTCGAGGAGCAGCGCCGTCACTCTCCGTAAAAATGCGGCCATTTTGACCTGGTCGTTCATGGGAATCGATTTCCATGCCGGGATCCCCTCTCGAAACTTTTCGTTGATCATCAAAACGATGGATAGCAGGTGGGCTTTGCTTGCAGACTCTGGCTGGAGGTTCGGCCAGAGGTACCTCTCCATGTAATAGGAGAACTCCAGGATCATCACTGCGTGCAGCACAAACCAACCAACGAAAAAACATGCAAAACAAATAGGAGGCGCAAGGAAGGAAAGGTTCTGAGACGGTCTGCCGGATCTCAACGCAACGAAGCGAGTAAGGACGCTCCAACAAACAGACTGAAACAGCGGGGGGGACGGGCACAGGAACACACACCGTGTCAAGGAGAGCAGCGAGAAGACTCTGCCTCTCTTCCAAACAAATAACACGCACCCAAGAAAACCCTAGAGGCCGCCCTGCTCATACGTTTACACGAAGCACAAAGGCAACGAGGCACAAACGAATGCAAGCACGCACGCGCGCGTGTACACACACACACACACACACACACACACACAGAGAGAGAGAGAGAGAGAAACCAAAATACCGCCACCGATGTTTGAACACGCACTCACAGAGCCCCTCCTGACCCCGAGTACCCGCGCATCCCCTCCCTGTCTTTCACCCACGAGATGTACCCGTGCTTCTATAGAACAGACAGTGACTTCTGCTCCCTACCTTGACTGGCTTTGAAATTGCATCTCACGAGCTTGTTGTAAATTTCCTGGACCAACGCTGGAGAGTACACGTTTTTTTGCCCTCGTCCCCAATGCTCCGCCGCCTTCCTGGTGAACTCATGGGAAAGGACGTCACTCGTCTTCATCTCTGTCTCTCAGATGAAAAGCGAATCGACAAGGATCGAAAGAAAAGAAACGTCCGGGGGGCATGCCAGCCGGATCAATGTTTCTCCTTTTCAAGAAGCCTGCCCCTGTTAACAGGACTTAATTTGCTTCAGTCCGCGGCGGAACGTATACCGCCTCCTTCAAGTTGCTGATGGAAGAAACTGAAAGAGTGCAGCCAAAGACGTGGAGAATTTCGGTGAATACGGGCCCGATTTCAGTGGGCCTGGCGGCCTGGAGCTCTGCGAAAGCGACTCCCCGAAAACTCGTCCAGACACGACAATTCCCCGGTACTCATCAAAATGCGTTTCTGAAAGACGCAGGAGGGCAAGCAATCCTTTGCCTTCCCAGTGTCCTTCAGCCTCTCCCCATCTTTCTGGAGACGGCTGACAAAATTTGTAGCTCTGCCAAATTTCATGCCGCGGCCGGGTTTCAATGGGTTTCATGCCGCGGGGCCCCGGCCGCGGCCTAGCTGTATTAATATAGGGCCCGCGGCCCTGCAGCGAGGGCCCCGGCAACACTCTCTCCACAGAACGCCTCAAAACGATCATAAACGATCGATCTCAAAACGCGTTATTCCGTTACCAGATCGAGGCAGCTATATTTAGGCCAGAGCTGCTCATTGCTCCTCAGGTATTAGTAGAAGACTGCTAACAAGCAGTGACCATGTCTCAACATTGAGGTGATTCATGTAGAAGTCCACCATGCAACGCTAATCGATCAGTTTTTGTGCGTTCGTTTTATTGCTTGTGTTTTTGTGTTCTCCGCACGGTACTTCATATCCCTACTTAACGGCACCAACGGTCACCCTTTTCTTCTGTAGTACGCCCTGCGGAGCTCGTTCACGGTTTAAGTATGTCCAGCATTTGGGAAAATACGCGAATGCTGAAACGGCGTTGACTTTTATCAATACTCTGCTAAGCTTTTCTGAACCGAAAGCAACCACGATCCGGAGACGGGTTGATGGCGAGCCAACGGAGTCTTGTGGACACCTGGAGGCACCTGGAAGCGGCTCTCCAAAGTGCTTGCTGTAGGAGCGTTTCTCCCAGCCATTTCGTGTTGCAATGCGGGCACACGGTGTGCGGGCGCTGCATCCAGAAGTGCACAGGGTCATCAGTTGAGTATCTCATTTGCCCACTCTGCAAGGAGCTTACTCTTTCTGTCAGTTTGCATTCTTTTTTTCATGCTGTCTTTTTGATTTCTTTCGCCTTGCTTGAATCTTTTGGCCATGGATGTCGGCACTTGGGTTGGCGTGTACCCCGGCGAATTCTTTCCTTTTTTCTTCCTTTCTTTCTGTCTTCCTGTCTTCCGTCCTTTCGTCATAAAACAGCAGTGAGAAGAACTGGGTGTTCTTTTGTGTGTTTGTTTGTTTGTTTTTCTGTTGTAATGATGCAGGGGCGCCAAGTGTCTGTTCCAGGCCTCGACAAGCTGACGAGCATCCTCTTCTACGATCCCCGTCCCGTGCGTACCAGCATCGTTGCGCTTCTGGTGCGTGCGTCAGTCAGTTGGGCCTGCATGTGTATTTCTTTGTTCATGCCTATCTCTGTGCGTGTGTCCCGGGTTTGCGCTACACTGGGCATCGTTGTTGGATGACAAAAGCAACTGTGCACAGGAATCGTCGCTTCGATGCGTCTCCCATCTCTTAGCACTGCCCGTTTCTTCCGCTTGTATTAGTATGCGGACTACGTGGTTTGGCGGATGGATGTTTAGTTCCATTTGTGTGTGCGTGCTTTTTTGTTGGACAGAGAATGAGAGGCACTTAGATAGAGAAGAGGACAATGCGTCTCCAGTCGTAGTCGCGTGCTCGCACCCGTGTGGGTCTTCTTTTTTTCTTTTCCTTCTCAAGGTGGGCTCGACGGTCTTGCTGTCCGTTCAAACGCATAGAAGAAGAAGAGGGAGACAAAAGGAACGTTCTCTTTTCCCCTTTTTGATTCCCTTCCGCTTGTTTTCAATGGTTCGTCCATTGAGCTGAGCAGAACCAAAGAGGAACAAAGAATCAGAGAGAGAAACAGAAAGGGAGCACGATCGAGCAGACGAAGCAACGAAAGAGAGAAAAAGAGCTGCCTTGCGTTAGTTGTTTCACACACTGAGTCACAAACTTACTGCCTGCAGCAAGAGGAAGATCGTCAGAGGGCCTTTAAAGCTCTCGCAGACGGCGGAGGCGGAGGTGTGGGGGCTGTGTTCTCTTCAAGCAGTAGCAGCTCCAGGGGTCCGACTTCGCACCCACTTCCTCTTGCTGCTGCTGGATTGAACAATCAGACCGCAACGACTGCAGCTAGAGCAGCAGGGGCTGTAGCGATTCACCCGGACCAGCACTACAACGCCTCACAGCCGACCTACCCATACCCCCCCCACAGCTCGCACGACCTTGCTGTCCCCCAACAGAGAGAGGTTGCACCCTCTGGCTTTCCACGGAGCCCCCCGGGGTTTTCCGGTTTTCCCAGAGGACAGGCAGAGGTCGGGGTCGGTGGCGCCGCTGTGACGGCTCCCGCTTACCCGTTGCCACTCCATTCCGCCTCCGCACAAGGACATCCGGGAGAGTTTCCGTCAGGCCACCAGCCCCCCCCGACTTCTCTCGACATTCCGCCGCAGCCCCCCCCTTTCGGCATTCCACCACACCCACACCCTGAAGGATTCCCGCCGGCTCACCCACTGCAGCACCAAGACCAGCTCCGGCAACAGATACAGACCCAGCAGCCGTCACCGCCCCCCTTCCATCACCACCAGCAGCAGCAGGCGACTCTCCCTTCCCACTCCTTGCATCATGCCACGGCCTCCCGACGTGAGCTCATGCAAAGCCATCCGACTCCCGCACCTGCACCTGCAACAGAACCGTCTCCCGGGGTTCCCCCCTCGCATCAGCTGCCCCCTCAACTGACGCAAACGAGCCCTCCGTTTTCACACTCGCAACCCCATCAGGAAGTCACAGCGGCGGCACCCGCGTCAGCAGGAAGAGATGCGTTCGTGTCCTGGCAGCAGGGTCACCAACCGGGGAGTGCCGCCAACAGAGACCGCGTCTGCGGGCCACCAGGGTAAGTCTTGTGAGCGCGAGAGGAAGGGAGAAAGGGGCTGTAGGCGAGTGGGTGATTTAGAAAGCAGTTGCGGTTGCGTTGCGTTGCTGGGTGAGGTATTGGGCGGGGGCTTCAGACTGCCAGGGGGCGCGTGGAGGCGAGAGGAGGGGTGAGCCGCTTTCGCTGTCTCTGGTGCTGCGTTCAAGAACGAGGGACGTTCTTTTGTTTCTGCGATCTTGATAATGTCGTACCACGCCTGGTATTTGATTTTTTTTCCCTTCTTCCTTCGCTTGTTTGTTTGAGTACAGGTCGAACATCTTTGTCTGCGCTCTGCCTGACTGGGCGAACGAAGATGACGTCTGCGCGAGGGCGCGTCAATTCGGTCGAGTGTTGGGGTGTCGCGTCCTTCGTCACTCGAACGGGCGGTCGAGGGGACTCGCATACCTCGCGATGCAGTCGCCGAAGGAGGCATACGCGGTGATCGTGGGCCTCTGGGAGAAAGAGATGAAAATGGATGAAAACGATCGCCGTTTCAATCCAGCCAAACCGCCAAAGACGAGGATTTCTTTCTTCGATCCCTGCAAAGCCGAAATTTTCGAGCTTCTGTCGACACTCACCGACAACGAAGCGCTACCCCTCAAGAGAATTCTGGACATCCGGCTGAAGGCAAAGCAAGAGCTGCAACAAGAGCAGCAGCAGCAGGGAAATACCGCCACAAACACAGAGACAAGCAGGTAGATAGACGTGCTGGCAAAGAAAGTAAGCTGGACAAACAGGCTTCTCTCTCATTCTCGGTTGGTCCTCGAGCTGTCTGTTTGTGCGAGTATCTGTAGCGCAGCCAGCGACAAGAAGTCGATTTCCGTCCACGATTTTTAAGAACCAAGAAAAGGTATAGAAATGAAAGGACACGAGAGAGAGAGAGAAAGAGAGAGTCCCAATTCCCGCCGCTCCCAACGAACGAGAGAGGTGTTGGGTTTGGGTGCAGAAACGGAATTAAGCGCGTCCAGCCATGCTGACGGCTGGAGCAATCCCTACCTTCCTCGCATGTGTTTCCATCCATACCTGCATGTGTGCCTGTGTACCTGTTTACCTTTGTACCAGAACAACGGACCTGTCAGACCTTTTCCTTTCGACGTGCATGCCTTTTCTCTTCCCATTCATTTCGTGATTGGATAGCCGACTGTGCACTGAATTCTTGTTTGTGCCTGCACGAAGTCGCATCCCTTTGTACCTCTTCCGTTCACACATGTACTCGCGAAGTGTGAGCTGGCGTTTTAGCACACGAAACGCGGGAAAGGGAGAAGGGGGGAGGAACGCGTCTTGTTTTGTTTCTTCCTTCCTTTGCTTCTGGACAGCGTTTGTCTACTGTTTGTTGCTGTCGCCCCTTCATAGCCAGAGAAGTTGCTGCCTTCCGACTGTGGGTCGAACAAAATTGAATGAACAGACGAGATGCGAGGGGCGCCCTGCAGGGAAGGGAAGGGAAAGGAGGGGAGTGGATACAATTCATACTGGTCGGTCTGTTGTTTTGGTTTCAAGCAACTGAGAGCCACTTCAAATGAAATGAGGCTTTCACAGCTGCGCGTATGTCTCAGTTCGACGTGGGTTCGTTGACGGGAAGGAAGATGGGAGAGCGCTCTTCTGTCTGTGCACAAGCATATGAGTCGATCGACGCACTTTCTCTCTGTCGCCGTCTCTTTCTTTCTTCCTTGCTTCCCTTTCTTTCTCTCCTTCCTTGCTTGCTTGCATTCTTTCGTTTTTTCTCTCTTTCGTTCTTCCTTCGTTCCTTCCTTTCTTTCTTTCTTTCTTCCTTTCTTTCTTTCTTTCTTTCTTTCTTTCTTGTGTTCTTTCTTTCTCTCTCGCTTCCTTCGTTCCTTCCTTTCTTTCTCACTTCCTTCCCTTCGTCTTTCACTCTTCTCCTTGATTCCATTTTCTCTCTGTGTCGTTTAACTCCTTCCTCGGTGAGGGGCTTCCATTCTCCTGCCCTTGCCTAGATCTCTCTTCTCTCTCTCTCTCTCTCTCTCTCTCTGTGTGTGTGTGTGTGTGGTGTGCACATATCTGCTTGCGTGCATGTCTGTTGAGTTGGTTGAAAACGTGCATGCAGCGTCTGAGCGATGCTCAGCTTCTCGCTGCTCTCTTTTCTGGCTCCTTTCCATTCATATGTCTGTTTTCTTCCACCTTCCTCTCGTTTTCGTCGCATCCTTCTGTCATCTCATCTGGCTTCGTGCTGTACTTCCTTCCTTCTTGGTTTCCTCAGCTTGCTTCTTGCTTATTCTCTTCTCTCTTTCACTTGTTACTTTTCTCGTTGCTTCTTTTCTTTCTGTCTTATGTGTTTGCTTCTTTTTTCCTCCCGTTTACCCTCCCCTAGTTCCCTTCTCTCCTTTTTTTCTTACCGATACTTCATCTACTGAGTTTTTTTCCAGGAAGGTCGCCGATTCTATCTAAGCGGTCATTTGTTGAAGCGGTGACAGTGACTTATTGAAGAAAAAAAAAAGTCGGGGCATGCTGAGAAGGCTATGGGGGGCAGAGCATGCAGTGGAGTGCATGAGAGAAGGACAGAAAGAAAGACGAACAATTAAGTGTGCATAGACAGACGGTGATGCAGGCCTCTCTGAAGGGAGGTTCTAAGGAGGAAAAGAGATGAAAGGAGGAATGAAAGAGAGAAGAGAAGCGCAGACGGAAAGCAAGGACGGAAAAATCGAAGCAGCATTATTCCTTCCCACCTTCCCGCTTGTCCGCCTTTCCGTCTGCCTTTGGCTCTTCGTCTTTTCCCTGCTCCAAAGTGTTTTCGCAACCCACACGTTCGTTGTCGGCGACGCCAATCCGACATTTCTCTCTCTCTTTTTTGTCTGTCTGTATGTGTAGCCACGGCCAAAGTCTGTCCCGTGAAAATGCTCGCAACGAGGGACCCTACTCTCCTCTCAGACTGCAAAAAAGAGTAATGGAGAGAAAGAAAACAGAAGACACAAAAGAGGAAGAAGCTTTCGATGTGGACTCGTTTTCACTTCTGCACTCGCTTCTCCCTGCACACTCATTCATCTACTTTTCCCGTCCATCTCTCTTCCCACCCTCACTCACCAGGCTTTTCCAATGGAGAAGGAAAGAAGAATCGAAGGGGGAAAGGCCGACTGGGTTCTCGCACGCAGCTGCCGAATTACCTCCCTCGGCAGACAGTGGAGAGAAGAAATTGATTGATTCCTGCATGATCTGCACACGAAGCTTCCGGTTTAAGGAAACAAAGGGTGTAGAAAAACAATGAAAAAACAATGACGGGTCGACGTACGTATCTTTCCATATCTCTTTCTTTCTCCTTAATTCTCCCCCTCCATCTGCTTAGATGTCCGTGTCCGTCCGTCTGCCGGCCTCTCTCTCTCTCTCTCTCTCTCTCTCTTCCATCTATTTCTGTCTCTCTCCTCGTTCCACCCCTCCTCGCCTTCCTCCTTTCTCCGCATCTGTCGGTGTTCCTGCGTGCGTTGGTGTGTGCGTGTGTGTGTGTGTGTGTGCATACCCTAAATGAAGAAGTGTGCATACGTTCTTGTGCGTAGCCTGTCCTCAAGACTGTGCACTTATTCTTTACTAGATGCGTGCCTCTGGAGAGCGAGTGTGGGCAACGTGAAACGGGAGAAAAAAGACAGAGAGAGAATTTCGAACGCAAAACAGGAAGAGAACAGACAAAAGGCGAGAAAACAAAAGAGAAAGGAGCTTTTGAAGTAGACGAAGCGTTCTCCTCACTTCTTCACCCGCTCCTTCTGCACACTCATATTTGTCTTCTCTCTCTCTGTCTATTCCCGCCGGCATGTACTCACTCAGTGGATAAGGAAGGAAGGAAGGAAGGAAGGAGTGAATGGGGAAGGGCCGATTTGATTCTCTCGCGCGCCAGCCGATTCCTTCCTTGCGGAGGGCGCTGGAGAATTCCACTCTTCTATAATCTTCACACCAAGCATGCATGCATGCATGCATGCATGCATGGATGCACGTGTTTAAACAACTGCGCGTCTCCAGATCTGGACACGCAAATGATCGATGCAAGTTGCATTTTCGACAAAGAGTATGAACTGGTTTAAGGAAGAGATGAATGCGTGCCTGCATTCTTTTCTGCAGACAAATGATGCGTGCGTTTTAAGAAAGTCTGCGTGCCAACCTGTGGCCGCGTGGTTGCAAGTGAGTGTAAAGAATGTGTTGATGAGCGCATTCCGGTTTAAAGAAGACACAACAGGAAGTCCACCCCGCGTAGACGTTGAAAATTCGCGGCTAGATTCGCAGATGGTTTAATATGGTAACCTTTTTCTGTGTTGTCTGCGTGTGAAGTTTCTGGGTCGCGATATTGTATTCCGGCCTTCCGAGTGCTCCGGGGCCCTCACCGCCAAGAAAAGGCGCCTGCTCCTTCCATGCAGACACAAGAAATGAAGGAAGAACAAGAAAGGTGGCGCCATTGTCAGGTAAAGCGATGATCAGAAGGCCACAGAAGTAGTCTGATCTCAGGGGGACCTGCATGGATCTAGATTTGGCTGCATGGTCTTCGAAATACAAAAAAAAAAAGTTTTTAAAACAATTTTCCAGTTTCGTTCTGCAGATGGTTCTTTTTTTTTATGAAGATAAAAATGATGAATAAATACGTTCAAGTTGTATTAATATTAAAAGGTCTAGTAAAAAGTCTAGGTGTTGCATTACAATCTGCACTACATCTAGCACTACATTTAAAAACATAGTATAAAATATCAGAAAAAACTTTAAAAAAGAAATGATAATTGGGCAGAACTATAGCTAGGCGTGATCTGTATATATATATATATATAATATTTTCTATGGCTCAGCGGCTTTAACCTCATACATCATCATCATCATCATCAATTTTAAAAATATATCTATATATGTATCTAATATATCTATGTCACTTCTTCAATGTATAAAGAGCTTTTCACTTCGATTCACTTCATTGGTTCACCAAAGAACCTTTCTTAAAGAAAGTTTTCATTAACATAGTCTTACCTTATATCTTACCTCATATTTTTTCTATATATTTTTTCCTGTGCATATAGTGACCAGATTTGATTTGATTTGATTTGAAGTAGGGCTTAACCTCAATTTAAATCAAATATTAGGCATGACAAACTTTAGCATGATACGGCCTCTCAAATCCGATCAAATCTACTTCAAATCTGACCTTTTAGCCTTAAATCTTCCATCGAGGTCAATCCATCATCTGTATGATTGATTGATTGATTGATTGATATGTTCCGTCCTAGGGCCTTCCCGCTATGTCTATCTGTCGTCAGAGCTAGCAAGGCGGGGCGTTCCCCAGCCTGGCCTAAGCTGAGGTATCAGACCCCGCCCTCAGGGCCCGCCAGAGTCTGTTGCCCTGGCCGCTACTGCATGATTGTTCATTGTTCGAGCCATGGCTCTGGATCCATGTTGGCTTTCTGGCCTTAAAATCGATCTGAAACGGCATACGATTTGAGCTTTCTTACTCTTCTTGTTCGCTTTATGAATCTTCTTCTGCGTCTCCCTCCTTCCCCACCCTAACGCTCCTTCGGTCGTCTCTAAGTTATCAATCGTCTCCTCATATTCTTTTGTTAGTTTCTCGATCGCCCGCTGCCTTCTGATAATTCCTGTATGTCTAGCCGCCAGAGCGTCTCCCTCTATGTATCCATACCGTCCTGGACACTCCTCAAACACCCTCCGTCTGAATGACGCCCATCTCAAAAACTCGTTCACTGCGGCATGACATTTATTCAACAGAAAGCAAAAAACCGTAACTGCATGCATGCATGTGAGCCATAACTGCATGCATGCACGTGAGCCAGATATTTAGATTAGAACCTCCACGTGCGTCCGTCTGTTTGCATGCCGTCACGGCAGTGTCCCACGTACGTGTATCGCTTTCCGCGTACCCACGCCGCCCTGTTAGCCTTGTACTCAGACGTCTGTCTATGCAGCGATCGACCAATTCAACTCACCCCCCAAGCGAGGATACTTCATCTGAATGACTACTTTCTATCTTCTCTGTAGCTCTCTTCCTCTTGTATTTTTTTTTTTTTCTCAAGGACGTTTGAGTGGTTAGTCTGTTGGGAGGTAGAAACTGCTTGTCTACTGACTACCACATGCTTCTTCTCAAACGATGACTCCCTCATTTTCATCCTTCAATTCTTTTTGTCTTTCTTTATCTTTTCTCTGCATTCTAGCCCTACACTACCTCTTTTTAAGTTCCTGCTCAGGTTTGTCTCGGGCTCTTGTTCTGGCTCTGGGTTGCTTTTGCGTACCCCCAACCGCCCCCGACTCTGTGCACTCTCTGCATGTGTCTCTTCTTTCCCCCCACTCCAGAAAACCGTCAGTAACGTCTGCGATTGTATGCCTGCTTAAACTGCCTGCATTGCCTTTCATTCTTTCCTAGCCTTCTCTCCCTAACATCTTCTGCTCCACCATGCCTGTACGTGCTTTTTAATCTGTGTTGGTTCCTCCCATCGCGTTGAACGCACTTTAACTTCCTCCGCCTGGGCAATTCCAGTATATATTTTCACTAATATAAATGCTCAAAAGCTAGTTTTTAGTGATTTTCTTATCTCTAAGGCTTTCTAGGATTTGCTACTAGATTTGCTAGTGGTGTTGACTGTGTTATGTCATCTTCAGAGTTAAGAGAGTGACCTCTAAACTTCAACCTTATTGACAAATCTACCTCAAATCTGGTCAGATTTGAGCTTGAAGCTCAAATCAAATCAAATCAAATTAAATTAAATCAAATCAAATCCTATCAAATCAAATCTGGTCACTATACAGTACATATATTATATTATGGGTTATAAAAAATGTATCTAAAGATATATATATATATATATACAGATCATGCCTAGGGGCAGAAAATTTTTTTTTCATAGCCTACAGTTAATAGGTTTGTTTTTACACTATAGGATTAAGTACCGACAACTACGGACAACTGTAGACAACTGTAAGTAGCATAAAATGAAACCGATCTAGCATGTGTGACCCTCCAATTTTTTTTTTTATTAGAAGTGCCTAGAAGTACTGAAGAATACCGAAAGCACTGGATCCGACTGTATCTAAGTGTATCAACATATTATTACTGAGCATATAGCATAGGGTATGTGAATGTATGTAACACAATACTATATGTCTATCTAGGTGTCTATCCATGATCTACCATGATCGATTCGATCCTGGTCTTTGCCTTTAATACATATAATACTATCGTGTACTATTGCCTCTTTCCTAGAGTTTCCACTTTTAGTAACTTCTGGCATCTTCTGGCCAGACTCCAGGCCGGTTCTATCCTCAATGCTTCATCGATCTATGTATATCCACAAATTTTTAGTATACGGTAGTTTTATTGAACTATATCGAACAGATTAGAACAGATCTACTGCTGACTACTATCACTCCCTCACTTGCTAAAAGATTAGTCCACTCCAGTATAAGTCAAGGTTTGAACTATAGCTTTAGCTCTCCATTTACTCCCGATCAATCGAATTGAGAAGAGAAGAGAAGTGCAGTGAGCAGATCAGAAAAAAAGAAAAGGGAAGCGACGAGAGACCAGGCAGACAAAGCTAACAGAGGTAGGCAGGCAGACATACAAACCAATAGGGGAGCTAGAAACTTGCGAAATAACAAGAATACGAAGAGACAGACCATGTGGGCAGTTGAAATTGAAACAGTGGGCACACAAAGACAAGCGCCGACGAGGAAAAGCATTGAATTTCATTCTAAAGTAAAGGTAGAGAGGATGTAAGAATAGAAGCAAACAGTAAAAAGACACTGGTATTTCTCTGTCTGCCTTTGCCTGTCTTTCTCTTTCTTTGCCCAGATGTCTCTTTTTGCTGTTTATCTCTCCCTAGCTGCAGGGGTTTTTCTTTGTAATTTCCTCTATCCGTCTCCGTTTCTCTATTTCTTTCTCTTTCTCTCTCTCTTTCCAGCACTGAAGGGTTTTCTTAACCCCCGAGTGTTTTTGATTGTTGACGACTCCAACATGGTATTCTTCTCTCTCTTCTCTCTTTGTGTAGCCACTGCCCAAATCTGTTCTGTATCGCCACTCACTAGCACAGACAGACAGACAGTGCGACCGAATGCTGCAGAAAAGCGCAACGCAGAGAATAGAGATAGGCAAACGAGAAAACGAAAAGCAGGAGAAGATGTCAAACTGTAATTCGTCTGATGGAAATTTGAGAAGAAGAAACAAGAAAACATAAAAGAGAAAGGAGCTCTTGGTGAGGAGTTAGTCTCCTTCTTCAGTCAGTCAGTCAGTCAGACCTGCTTGCACACTGATCCATTGCTCCATCTGTTTCTCTTCTCTTCTCTTCTCATTCCGTCCTCTCTCACACGTGTCCAGTGCAGAAGCAGGGACGAAAGAGGGTATTAATGAACACCATTTATCAAGAAGGGCCCATTCAAGTAACAACTCTTTTAGAAGACAATCGCTGATCGAATTTTTGTTCGGACGGGACACAGACAGCGCCATGAGTTCTTTTTCTTTTTTCTGTCTTCTTACGGGAATGAATGGCTCGCTTTTTGTATAAAGCACGCATGCATTTTTAAGGAATAAAGGGAAAAACAAGGAAGGTAGGAAGGAAAGTGGCAAGCTGCGTCTCCATTTTCAGCCTTAGATCCACAGGCGCTTAATTGCATCTGTGTTGCACAATGATTTTGTACTGGTTTAAGGCAGAAAGAAACATGCTTTTATCAGAATGTGTTAAGTAAACGCAAGAGGCTTTTCTGCATACGAGGCATGTGTTTAAGGAGGCTTTTGTTTCCAAATATGGACACACAAATGTGATTGTCTGCCCACAACAGAAAATCTGTACCGTTTTAAGGAAAAGAATTCGGCAGGCGTGCATTACTGCGTGAAAGGCATATGTTTTAAGAAAGTTTGCATCTCCAGGTATGTAAACGGGGGGGATGTCAAGGCAGACGCGAGAAAGAAAAAGATAAAGAAGGTGATATCAAAAATGTGGGCGTGGGATTAGACGTCAGAGGGCTGCCTTGATATGTGGCACCCTTTTCTGTATCACCTTCTTTTGAAGCGTCTATGTCACGTCGACAGTCACGATTGTATTCTGGTCTGCCAGATCCAGAGAACCGAGAAGATTGAGCTAGAAGGGGAGATTGACGGAAAAAAAAACTTTGTTGCTCCATCAATAACGATGCATACCGATAAGTACAAACTTACCACAAAGAGGGACACATCTATAGAGATGAATGCCTAACCTTTGACGTCTTTCTAGACGTCTTTTCAGTATGCATCGAAATAGGTGTGGACAATAGTGGACAAACGTACTTGCCAGAAAGAGAATCTGCTAAAAAACTTGAACTTCTAAAATAGATGAGAAAAGCTTACGTGCAAGCTAGTATAGGAAGCTAGGAACTTGACCAGCACTAAGTGCTGACATAGACATGTAGAAGCTAGTATTAAGTGCTGACATAGATATATAGAAGCCAAGACTGTATCAACAATATCGTGATACTTTTTGCCCGGGGTTGCTAACTAGAACTAGTAAAAGTTATAGCAGCTAGTCAGCAGATAACTAATACTAAGAATAAGTCAGTAACTTAGACAAGTAGAAGTTTGCCTCTTGTATATAAGTTGTGACTATTGTGTTCAGGGTATTATTAAAACTAACCTCCCTGAACCTAAGTACCACTTAAAAAGATTTAATCAAGATGATCTGTATATGCGGCATCTTTTTTTAACAGACCATCCACGTCTGCGGCGCAAACGATCAAGACACCACTCAGATATGCGGCTTCAGCTTTCAAGACACCTTAGACGATCCGCACCTGCGGTACGGACTTTCAAACTTATCCGACTTGAAAAATGCGGCTTCAACTTTTAAGTGGTAGGTAGGTTAAATTAGGGAGGTCTTAAAACTTGACTGCCTCTCTTCATAGAAGTTAACCATAGCTGGTGAACAAAATGATGAAGAGGCTAGTAGCTTGCCCTGGTAGATTTCCACAGCACCCTCAGTCTAGTCTAGAGTCTAGTAACATAGTATGAGGTGTTGATTAAGCACTATATGCATCATTGCACTGAATTTGCACAGCATTTTTTTAATGTGAGGGACCTAGTGAGGCACTATAGTTGAGTTCCTGTTAAGCAAACTTGAAGTTGCTTTCAGTCATTTCCACTTAATTCCCATTGCAAAATTTCCTAGACATTCGACACTCTAGCACAAATTTCAAATTCATTCATAATTGTATACTATAGAATTCGATATTCTATGTATCATCGATCCCTAGTATCATCCCTAGCTGGTATCATCCAGGATTTATGCCATATTAGTATTCTTGCATAATCCTTCATATTTCTACTTTAATTAGTCCCAGAATTAGTCTTTAAATTCTATGATATTCTTGGCAACTTACACGCTCGGAACTAGGGTTGAAAATTATTAAATTGGTTGAAAGTAGGAGTCTAGGATTGAAAAGTTGACCTACTACTTAGTAACAGCTTCGGTGATCCTCGATAATCCTCGATAACAGCGCGAGTGCGCGGGAGCATCAAATGCTAACACATTCAAAGAAGAATATGTCTGCGTTCTGTGGAGATTCTCTGTTTAAACGCATGTAAAGAATTAGAAAGAGCCCACAAAGACAGATTCTTCAACGAAGGAAGACGTCCGGCATTTAGAGCAACCGCCAGCCTTTCCCCCTCCCAGTCTCCATGAAAGGGTCCAAAGGACGCTGTCTGAAGGCGAGGCAGCGTTGGTTGAGAAAGGGCTTCACTGAAGGCAGTAAGTGCATCGTCTGTGATGCTATTGGCGCTGAGCTTCAGTGCCTCTAAGGCGGGAAAGTCACTCACCTTCAAAGCCTCAGCAAATGCCAGCATGCCGGCGCCAGTCAGCTGGCAGCTGCGAAGGTCAAGTTCGCGCAGCTTCGGCAGCAGCTCAGCGGCCATGGCCGCCGCAAGATATTCTGCACCCGCACCCGCGCCCGTCAAAGAAAGGTCGAGAGTTTCAAGAAGAAGGAGTTTCTTGGCACTTGCCGTTCGGCCAAATTCCTCCATCCATCTACGGCCAAACCCCCCGTGCTGTAGGCTCAGCGACCTGAGCGATGGGAAGGAACCTGTTTGAATCCCTTTAAGCAAGGGCAGTGCGGCTTGATCGGTCAGACCGTCGGAGTCGACATTTAATCTTCGGAGTTTCGGTAAGCGGACAGACTGAAAAATGTACAAGAGGCTCGAGAAAAGCAGATCAAGTCCGTCTTTCCGCTGTCTGGAAATGCTCAAATCCCTCAGACAGCCGAGTTTCTCTTCAATCAGGAGATTCGAGATGAGCCCTACCTGACTCTGCATCTTCACAGTCGAAAGCTTAAGGTCCAACGCCACGAGCGGGACCGCTCTCTCTATGCGACTTGTGGTCTCTGCCAACACACAAAAGGTGTCAGAGTTGCAAATAGAAAGTCCCTCCAGGAAGGGAAAAGCTCCTGAGCAGACACCCTCGATGTCCGTTTGCCCAATTGCCCATACAGACAAAAACAGAGAATCTAGAGGAGGAGCCTCTTACCCCCCCAACACAGACAACAGACTTGTTACTCCCCTCTCCCCACAAGCTAATCCTCCAATCGGCAGAGTCCTCAGACTCGGAACCATTGACGCCTTTAGGGCCTCTGATAATTCCAAGACGGGCAAATCGCGGTCGGCACTCCGCACGAGATCCAAGTGAAGAATCTCTAGTCGGGAAAGTTTCCCCGTTTTGATTGCTTCTGTCAATTGTTGCAGCTGATTAAGGCTGGACAAAGAGAGCACCCGCAGTCCGGGAAGTGCTTTGGCTCGGACGGCTAGGAAGAAGGCTGTCAACAGATCCTTTTCGAGGGGACGAGACATGCCTCGAATAGTGAGTGACTCAATTCTATGGGCAGGATTCCTCGAAGTGAAGCCTGCGAACAGCTGGTGGATGCTACGACTGATGTCTCCTGGATTGTCTGGGCGGTGAGGGAAGGAAAGAGACAGCCCGAGGATAGAGGGCAGACCGAGGCCCCCTAGGACAGTACCCAGGGCTTTCAAGACTTCAGGAGTCCCTGCTCCCATGTCTGCACGTACATGCATAGACATACATGCACACACTCATGCAATCATGCAAAGGAACATCTTCTCAGTTGATTGAACAAACGGCTGCAGGTAAGTCTGCGCAGGCCCTTAGTCGGAGAAGATCGAGTTTTGGAACCCTGCAGGCTCCTTCGACCTAGCTCGGTCACCTTCTTTCTGTATGTGCCCTTGCATACCGCTGTTGGGGCAGACAACAGCACACCATAAGAGAAAAAAAAGAAGAAAAAGCAGAACAAACTTGGGCGGCCGCCATACTATACGCTTCAGAGAACACAACAAAGTAGAAGGCGTTTCGTTTTCTCTCCGCCCTGGTTGTGTACCCTCCCTTTGAGGCTCAAATTTCTCAGAGAGGCAGTCAGAAAGGAAGGCAATCATGAATGAAAAAGAAGAAAGACCGACCTCCCAGTTGAAGCTTTTCCAGAGATGGGGGTAGACAGGAGAACACCTCCAATGCCTCCTCTGACCCGAGAGCTTTGTCTGCATGTTCGTTCGTTCAAAGGACGAATTGAAAAGGGGACAGCAGAGGAAAGCAAGCCTGTTCCAGAGACACACACCATCACACTCTTGTGACACCCTGTGCCTACTCTCACATGAGTCCCGATCTTTGTCTCTCCTCCCTCTAGCTACAAACTGAAGAGATCGAAGAGAGAAGAAATGGACGAAGAGGGTATCGTCACGCTCGGTCATCTATGAACATGATATTCTGAGCCTCATGCTCTTCCAAAGAAAATAGCGACTGCACGGAGAACGAAGGGCGCAGCTCTTTATTTTTGTTCTCACCTGTAAAGTAGAGGCATTTTAAACGGGACCGCGAAGCATCCTTTTCTGCGTCTTTGAGTGACGGGT
>JAHBMJ010000136.1:0-15000 GCA_018398765.1 Chromera velia | reverse complement strand
CACACACACAACATGCAATGCCATGCGCATGCACGAATATCCTCACATTCACGCACACACACACACACGAGCAATGCAATGCGCATGGATGGATAAATGTTTTTTTTTCTGAAGCTAGCAGGAGAAAAGGCTTCAATAGGGCGTTGAGCGGAGGTGAGAAAAAAAAGGGGCAAGCACAGAAGGATCATGCATGATGCAGATGCGAAGTACATATATACATAGATCCTCACCGTGAAGCTCCTTCACGTCTCTTATGCGGAGTCTGTTTGGGTTTGCAACACACACCCTGGCAAGAGGGTACATTTATGCAGAGCCCTTTAATGAACAAGCTGGACTGCATAATTCGATCATGATTCGAAACATTCGATTGATTCAGATGAAGCAATTCACTCAGGAGAATCATCCATGCATGCGCTCATGAGGATCGTCGTCGGATTTGATCACTGCATGCAAGCATGTATGATCGAGCCGAGTTTTTTCATGCGCGGCGATTTTGGACCAAACGTTTGTTTTGTCAATGCATGTAGACTGCTCGATGCATGCGCGTAGACGGCTCGAGCACGTCCACGAATGTCCATGCACGAACGTATTTTCCGCATTTTTCCGCTCCACACTGTCAGAGGACAACAATCAAGGGACATGACAGTGTCTGAGAGTTCAATTGGTCCATGGAAAGCTCCTTCGCAACGATTCTTTTCTAAAAGATCATCCCATCACACAAACTGGTCCCAGGATGAAGGCAGGCTCGAAAGGAACTTTCGGTTCCAAGCAGAACTTTCTGCACTTGGTCTGACGATAAAGGGGAGGAGGGCAGGGACCAGGACGTTCTGTCCGTGTCGGATCCCATGAGACTTTTGAAGTTTTGGAGTCTGCCACTGCTGCAAGTACTGCTCATTTTGAGTCTCGGTCGCAGCTTCATTTTCCCAGGACAAATGAGACGGCGGTCAAGAAGTCGGGCCGTCTCCGTCTCGTTCTCTGAAAAAAAGTCCTCGTTCTCCTCCTCGTCCCGACCTTCTGGTCCGAGAGACACAGGCGGAAAAGGAAGGAGACATGCCTCTGGAAAGCAACGGAAGCGCGGTGGTTGGTTTTATCCGAATGCTTCTCAGGTGCTCGAAATTGTTTGTGGCTCTTGCTCATTTTCGTCTTCCGTCTATCTCACTGTCTCTCTCCGTGTCTCTGTCTCCGTTGCTGTGAAGACTTCTCAGCGCTGCGTCGAGAGAAAAAAGAAGGATGGGACGGAAAGAAAAGGGAAGGCATAGCGCACAAAGGAAGTAAACAGAGGAAGAGCGGAAGGAAAGAAGTAAGAACAGAAGAAAAGAAAAAAGGGATGGGAGGAGAGAATGAAGCGGGAGAGACGCAAAGACATGCTGTCTGTCTGTCTGTCTGTCTGTCTATCTGTCTGTCTGGCGGGCTGGCTGGCTGTCTGTCTGTCTGTCTGGCTGTCTGTCTGTGTGTCCGTTCAGACGAAACATATAGTCTCTCCGTCTCTCTCTCTCTCTCTCTCCCTCCCTCCCTCCCTCTCCCTCCCCCTCTCCCTCTCCCTCTGTCTCTTCCTCTTCCTCTCTCTCTCTCTCTCTCTCTCTCTCTGTGTGTGTGTGTGTGTGTGTGTGTGTGTGTGTGGGTGTGTGTGAGTGAATGTGTGCAGGGGTCCGGGACTATCTGCTGTCAAGAGAGAGAGCCCCGTTGGTGAGTCGCGACTTCGGACGTGGAAGGAGCAAGGACGGGAGGGATTGAAAGAAAGGGCAGCGATGGAAGGGAGAAAGGGAAGAACTGACCCTTCTCCTCACTTTCGTCTATAAACTTTCTTTCTCCCTCTCGATCTCTCTTTTTTTCGTTCTCTGTTGGTCTCTTTCTGTTTTGCTTCCCTCCCTTACGAAGGGAAAAGGAGGGTCGAAGAGAGAGAGAATAAAAGGAGCAATGCACTCAGTCACCGCATCTGCTTATTCTCAGTTCTTGTATTTATCTTATTTTTCTAGTCGACTGTGACGGACAGTCGCGCTCTCTCAACTTCTGATTTTCGGTCGCCTGCTTTTGCACTCCTTCCTTCACACGCATGCAGATTGGGGTGCCCACCGGTGGGAAAATTCCGTTGCGGCGGAGGGGATCCGTGTGGAGCTCCTCAGGCGCAGTGCAGCGTCCTCTTCACAGAAGGAGAACAAGAGTCTGGTTCAACGTCTGGAGAGCATGTGAGGTAGGTGAAGGACCTGCTGGTGTGTTTGGTGGGGGGATAAGGAAATGCCGGAAAGTTGGGAAGAAGGGCGAGAAGGGGAGTTCTGAGGAAATGGATGGGCAACGCTTTTTCGTCAAGAAGAAAGCACTCCTTTCTGTCTCTGGACTCAAACTGCTTGCGTCTCTGAGAGAACTTTCGTGTTGATCGAAGGCAGCAATGAAGGCAAAAAAAACAAGACACGCGCACGCACGCGCACACACACACACACAGAGAGAGAGAGAGAGAGAGAGAGAGAGAGCAGCGGACGCAGAGATAATGAGTGTGTCCTCTCGAGCTGCTAGACGTCCTTCATCGGTAGGACACTGCACTACTTGTATGGAGGACGAGCACGCATCCCTGCATCTTCACTCGACTGTGCTCTCTTGTTTGGGCGGAAATCCACGCGATTTTGCTTCTTTGCATGTCTGCATATGTGTTGTCACACCTCTTCGTTTCTATTCATCCGAGTCTGTGTGTCTTTCTCTCTGTTTGTCTGTGTGTTTGCCCGCCCGCCTGCCTGTTCTGAAGCTGCTGGAGCCCCTCCCGTTACCTGAAGTGATCGACAAAATCCAGGTGGGCCTGACAGGGTGAAGCAACCGTCTGTGCGAGAGAGAAATGATGTCCTCATGTTGTTTGCTGTCCTCCTGCCTCTTGCGGGTCTTTCGTTTGGCAATCAATCCAGCCTGCTCCGGTGTTTGAGCCTCCTCCAAACGGCTTCCTTTCTTTCGTGTTTACTGCGATTTTCACACCATACCGCTTTGCCTGCAAGATTCCCCGATGTCCTGCCTGCTGTTTTTCAAAGGGAAAAGGGCCTTTGCCTTGCCTGCAATGTTTCTCTTCCCTTCTGTCTGTCTTACAGGCAGCTCTTGGTCTTTGCGGGCGTGTCTGTGGGTTTGGCGCGCGCCCTTTTCCCTTCATTTTCCTGGTCAGGATTCCTGGAGTGTCTGAGTGTGCGTCTCTGTGTTGTCATATTCATGCCGCATGCGCCCGAGTAGCTTTCCCCCTGTTTGTGCATGCAGGCTCTGAGATCCACTTCGAGTGACGAAGAGGAATACGCCACGTACATCTTGATTGAAAGGTCAGTCAGCAATCAGTCTGCAAACGCTCGGACACGAAGTGTGCAGACACAGGTAGCCAGACAGGTTGGTCGCGAGCAACATATATAGAGAAAAAAAACGCGCCAAAGAGGTGGGAAACAGCTATCCATCGGTCTTTCTTTTCATTTACTGGATGCGCGCCCAGCTGCAGGTTGGTCGTACAGCTCAGTAAGCTTGTTGTTCGTTCATGTTTGTGCATTTACTTGTACATGCCAACCGATCGTTTGTCGAATCGAGTCAAAAGGCAGTCCAGAAGAAAAGACGGAGCCAGGTGACACCGTCACTGTGTCGTCGTGGTGTCTGTGTACCTTGCCACCCTGAGGCCTTTCTCGCTCCTCTTTGCTTCTCGTCTTTCTTATCCCTTTCTGAAAGATGCATTCAGATGTGTCCCTTGCTGGTCTCTTCCTCTTCTGCAGCGTTTTCTACAAACGCCTTTCAGAGCTGCGCGATAGTGGATTCATGGTTCCGTTTTTTGATGCAGTCCGGTGAGCAAATACGAACATGCGTTAGTCGATGCTGTCCTCTTCCCCTTTTGTGCGTGGCCTCGCTGGAATTTCTTTTCTTCGGCGAACTGGTGACCGGATTGTTTTTCTTTTTATGTTGAGCTCCTCCCCCATAAACTCGCTGCGTCCTCCTCTTCTCTCTGTCTTGCATTCGATCAACCTTCCCATATTCCGTTTTTCGTTGCTCATTAACCTGATTCCTTCCTTGCTGCCTGAGCTGCTTCCTTACTTGCTTCCCTTCCCTGGCATGTGATCACACGTTCAGCACCAGTCTTCCCCTGCTGGAGCGGTACCACGGGAGTAGGATTGAGAGGCGGCTGAGACTCGTCATCCCTCTCTGGGCAGGGCCGGTGTGTGTGCATGTGTGTGTGTGTGTGTGTGTGTGTGTGTATGTGTGTGTGTATGTGTGTGTATGTGTGTGTGTGTGTGTGTGTTAGAAAAGAGATGTGGGGAGTCGGGGCAGTGAGGGGAGTGGTAGGGTAGGAGAGAAGCAGCAGCCCGCCTTCTGTGTTTCGTATCTGAATTTCTTGGAAGAGAAGAGCGCTTGGGATGGAGAAAATTACAGGGACGACCAGCAGAAGAGGGTTTTGGTGACATGGGAAAATCTGTCCTTTCCTGCGTATCTCCTGAAATGCTCTCTCTCTCTCTCTCTCTGCCTGTCGGCTCTGTGTATAAACATATGTGTTGTCTTTGTTCTCTCGCAGGACACGCGAGACCCTCTGGATAGATCCTTGAACAGTGTGAGGGAGAAAACTCATGCGATCAGGGTCGGCAACCAGCCTTTCCTTCCTTTTGTTCTAAGGACCTGTTTGTTGAATGTCCGGCTTTCTTTGCCACATTCTTTTGTTTTTCTCTTTGGGTTTTTTCATTTGAGATTTCTGTTTCTTCTCACACGGTGAGCAATTGTGCTTGGGTTGGATGTGTGTACCTGCCCCCTGTTTCCTCTCTCACTTCTTGTGTGTGCAAAGGAACATTTGAAAAACGAGCACGGACGGTGGGTGTGGATTTTTAACTGCAGGCGCTCTCTAAGCGTCCGAAGGGTTTCAACGCTCGACGGCATATCTCCAGACTTCTCCGCAGAGGACCGAACGTTCTACCGTGGCCTGTCCTGACGGACCCCTCATATGCCAGACACAAGTTTTGGTCCGCAGCCTTGGCTTCCCGAGTTCAGGGCTCTGGGAGGCGTTTTGGGATCGAAGTCTGGAAGGTCAGTCTCGTCAGTGATGCTGTTGCGGCCTTTGTGCGGACAGAAGACGCCCACAAAATCAGAAGAGAAGGGGCAGGGAGACACACGAGCTTCCATGTAGGTGTGTGTACATTAATTTCTCCGTGCTTGTGCGTATGCAGGAAGCCCTTGAGCAGCGGCTCTTCCCAAAATTTTCAGACGTGAATGCGGAGACCCTGACGTCCTGCTTCAGCAAGTGAGTGAGTGAGTGGGTCTGTCGGTTGGTTGGGTGAAGGGGGGGAGGAAGGAAGGACAGAATTGGAGCTAAATAGAGCATTTTCTTTTTCCACTCCTGAAAGGTTTCAATGTCTGTTTCAAACACGCTGCCCGTGGGTGACCATAAAGTTGTCCACGCATGTTGCCAATTCTCCCTTTTTTCCTTTCTCGTTTTCTGTCTCATCTCTTCTCTTATCGTGTTTTTGTTGCCTCGTTGCTGCAGTGCGACCGCGGCTCTCGAAATTCTTCTGTTGCTTGAAGAAGCGGATGGGCTCAGGAGGCACTCTCCCACTGCGAGTCTTCTCCTCACATCAGGAAAGCCGAAAGAAGAAGGAGACTTGAGGGAAGAAGAGAAACTGAGGAGAGCTGCTCAAGATGCTGTGAGGAGACTGCCTCCTCTGCAGAATTGCTGCTGCACTCTCTCCCCTACCGTCTACAGCGCTGTTGCCGAGGCACTTATTCGGTCGGGTCGGAAGGAGGCCGCATTGTGTTTATCGGACTATCTCGGTACCCAGCAGGATCTGTGGGAAGGTGTCGAGAGCGGCAGGCCGAGAGAACTGAAGGAGGGTGGGTCTGTGAGCAGATCGAACAGAAAGAGACACAAAACGGGACAAGGAGCTCTCTATTTGTTTTCTTCTCTTCTGTCTATCGATCGATCGATCAGCTATCTTTCGCTGCCTCTCTGCGGCAGAGCAACCCTCTGAACGAGAGTTGCACTGTTTGCGTGGTAGCTTTTGTGTTTCTCCCGCTTGACTTCGCTCCTCAGAAAGAAGAATCTTCTCCAGATACCTCCACTAGTGGACTGGTTGACTTACTGTGTTGCTGGATGTGCATGCAGCTGCCGCCTGCCTGATCCAGAGAATGTTCCTGGAGGCAAACCCATCCTCTTCCTCTTCCTCCTCCGGAAAAGGGGGCATCGAGGCGGCCTCTTCTTTCCTTTGGGTCAGCGAGGAATCGGCAGACGACCAGGGGGGAGAAAGAAGGGGAAGCAGAAAGGAAGAAAGAGAGAGAGGGAGGGGGAGAGAGAGAGAGAGAGAGGACATGAGGCTGTAGGAAAAGAATTGAAAGAAAAAAACATAGTCGGCAAGAAAACCTGGAAGCAAAGTTCTCGACGAGCGCTACTTTGAAGGCGGTGTCACAGGATGAAATGATTGAGTCCGCCAGACAATCTAGAGAGGACTTGTGTGGCTTTGTGACCTTGTCATTGCACGTCTCTTCCTTCCTTCCATGCAACTCCTTTTTTTCTTTCTACCTTCCATGCAGCCACAGACAGAGTGGGGTGAAAGAGAGAGTTGGGGGTCTGTGCTTCTGTCGCACCTGAGGAGAGAGCGTTATGAAGGCTCAGGAAGGGTGGAAGTGCTCTGTTTTCGGGAATTTTTGCGCCTCTGCGTCTCTCCCCTCGTCGCCCTGAAAGTGGAAGACGTTGAACGCGAAGAGCAAGGGGGCAATTTGTCTCTCAAAAGGTCAGTGTCTATTATTATGCATGTAGCGGAGGGAGGGTGACAAAAAAAGAAAGGTCGCGGCTGGAGGGAGGGAGGGAGCGAGGGAGGGATGGGGTGATCGAAAGTTCTGCCGTTGCTTCCTTCAGCTGACTCCGTCTCTCCTTTAGCGGGTGCGAACTTCCTTCCCTTCTCCTTCTTCTCTTTCCTTTTCGGTCTGTATGTGTTTCTGTTTTCTTTCTTACTCCCTTCCTCTTTTCTTGTTCTTTTTTTTTTCCCTCTCTTTTTCCTTTCCCCCTTCATTGCCTTTTTTGTTTCCTTTGTTTTATTTTTGCTTGCTTGCTTGATTAATTGATCAATTCATTGCTGGCTGGTAGGTTGGTCAGCTTGTGGGTTGCCCCTGCTGCGTAGTCAGTTGGCTCGCAGACCATCTGCCGAGCTAAGCGTTTGTCTCACCTGGATAGAAGAAGTCTTTTTTGTTTGCTTTTCACCCAGGCGTGCAGAGAACGCCTTGTCGATATACAGGAGGGAGGCTGGGCGAATTTGGGGAGGGACTGCCGATCTTGTTGGAGTTACCTTCCTGGTGGAGGTCCTCGAAGACGCCCAGCTGTTTGAGGAAGCAATCGGTGGGTCCCGGTGGATGAGTGGGACTGCAACCAGCCAGCCAGGCACACAATCAAACAGGAAGGCAGGCAGGAAGGAAGTAGTGGCAGATACACATCCTTTGTGGCTGATCGAAGCTGGTTCCCAAAAGTAAAAACTGCAGAGGGACCTGTGAAAAACTCCTTCAAGGATACACCAAGTGTGAGTTAAGGTCACATGAAGTGAGATAAGATACATATTATTCTGATCGATCGATCAATGCAAGCAAAGAGGGGGATCCCTCCATCGAACGAATAAACGTTGCTGTTCTCATGTGTGAGACATCCCCCCTCTCCTGCCCACAGAGGTACTCGAGAAGGAGATCCTCGGGAGAGGAGACAGACTGTTCGCCTTTCCCTTGAAGAAGATAGAAGGAGGGGAGAGAGTTGAGATCACTCTGAGCCGAAAGTGGAGGGAGAGGCTCGAGAAGAAAAGAAAGGGGGAAGATGTAAGTCGTTATGGATGCTTTTCTTTGTCTCCACTCCTTTTTCATCTCTTTCTTACTTAACACCACTTCGCCCTCCAGTTCCTGGTTTGTTCTTTTTCGTCACCTCCAGAAACTCTCTGCTCTCCTCTTCCTTCTCTTCTCGTGCCTTCTTGCTGTGCCTTTATTGTTTCTATGCGTGGGCATTTATGTGCTTCTTCTTGAGTTTTTGCATTTTCTTCTGTCCTGTGTTTGCATTCACTCAGGTTCCTGTGGGAGAAGCTTTGAGAGATTGGGGAGCACGGGTTAGGGCTCCCGTAGAGGAGAAGGAAAGGCTGATGGTGGGGCTCGAAAAAGGGACCTCGAAGGAAGCTCTGAAAAGGGAGCTCCGTAAACTTCAAGCAGCTGGTAGGTCTGGAAGGGGGGAGGGGATGGGGCGGGATAGGAGCGGAGGCAGGAGAGAAGAGAACAAAGGAACGGGACGGTCAAGCACAGCACAGCACACCACAGCACAGCAGAGGAGGGCGAAGGGAGATTGGACGTTGGGTGGGAGCAAGAAGGAAAGGGACGGAAGTGAAGGGAAGGATGGATGGATGGATCGGCTGGCTGGATATGTAGATGCGGGGAAGAAGTAAAATTGAATCTGAGTGCTTTGGCAAGTTGTTGGGTTGGGGCCCCGTGATGCCGCCAAAGGTGCAAGAGATGCACAATTGTTCCATCGGATCGATCCTGTGTATGTTTGCTTATCGTACCTTTTGACGCATGCAGGCTTGGCAGCTCACTTGACTCCTTTGGATTTCTCGGTTCTGCTGAGAAGAGCTATAGACGGGGGTGCTGCATCCCTGGCCATCGAGATCGGACGCAGCTTTGAGGTGCTTCCTTTCTTCCGTGCGTGCATGCATGGATCCTCTTTTCCCTCTCCCTCGCTCATCTGGTCTTTTCTTTTCTTCCTTTTTGTCTCCTGCTGCACTGTGAACCTTCAGTATCCTCTTTCTGTGCTTTATCGCGCGCCTCGAGATTCATTGATGTGTCAGCCCCAATGTCTCCATTGCGTGTTTGCGTTGTTGATGAAAAAATGGATATGCGTGTATGTAGACTCTCACGAAAACCCAAAGCCCCGGCGGGAGTCAATGCTTTTTGAATGCATTTGTGCTGTATCAAATTTTCCCTTTTCTTTTCTTGTGTTGGCAGAGAGCTGTCGGAGGTCCGCTCCCGACGTCCGTGTCTGAGCAAATGGTTCGGGCATACAGAAGCGTCGGGATGCCGTGTCTGGCTGCGGGTGCTGTTCATTCAGCGGTGGGCATGCTGGAAGAGATGGAAAGGGGAGAAACCTGCGAGAGACCCCGAAGAGAGGCAGTCAGACACCTGCACCACATGCACATCGCGGCCTCTGTGTCTTTCGATGACGTCAGTCGGTCAGCAGGGTGAGTGAGTAGAGTCTGTCTCCTGGCACTCGTCTGTCTCCATTTCAAGTTTGTCAATAGCAATTTCGTGCATGGTTCTGTGGAATAGCAGACGAGATGTCTGTCATCGTCTCCTCGATGTCGATCCAATAGAACAATCTCCGTGATCTGCCTCATCGTTATTTATGGCAGACAGACAGACAGAAAGATAGACTGATAGACAGACGGACGGATAGACAGACAGACAGACAGACAGACAGACAAACAGACGGATAGACAGACAGACAGACAGACAGACAGACAGACAGATGCAAAGCGTATCCCCTTCATGTTCTTCCTTCTCTTCGCAATCTCATGCAGGGATTGGAACGTCTGAGGCGAATGGAGACGGAGAGGGGCATCAAAAGGTCCGCTTCCTCTGTGTGTGCGTTGATCGGGCTGGCAACGAACGAGGCGAGGCCGCTCCGGGAGAAGCTGCAGACGTTCATCGATCTGCGAGAGAGTGGGGCTGTGAATCAGGAGGAGGAGGCCGTGCAAGCAGAGGCAGCAGTGAAGTCGCTGTGCCGAAAGGTGCGGACGTGTCTGTGCAGTATGGGTGAAGAGGTTTGGGAACATCGACGGACCGACGACCCACTGGAAGAGTACATGGTCCGTTCGGTTTGCTGCTTTTCGTTCACTTTGACACAGTTTCAATGCAACATGGCTCCTCTTTGGGCAGAATCGGAAACGGGGGGGTGGTTCGCCTTTCAGGGTTGGAAATATTGAGACGCAAGGGGGCTGATGCTTTTCGTTCATTTGTTTGTTTTTTGCTTGAGTTCCCGTAACCTTCTTTCGCTTATCTCTGCGTCACGTTCTGTCATAGTGACTGTAGCGTCTCTGTTGCAGTGTTGCAGTGCTCTGATGTAACAAAGCGATTGGATGGATCACGAAAATACGTCAATGAAGCGATATGTTTGCGCCGTTTGTTCTGCAGAAGTATGCGTATCTTTTGGCAGAGTTTGCGTTCAATTTGGGAGATTTGGATTGGTTGGATGAGATTAACACGGTGAGTTGAGGTCGTAATCGACCTATTCCTTCCTTTCAGCCTCGCTTGTTCAAGCTTTCCGTCACTTTCGTCTGACTCTCTCTTTTCGGACGGTGGAAGCGTAAGGGAGAAAGTAGACATGACGTTCTCTCGCAAAATGGCCTCATGGTTCTGAAATGAGTTGGGCTTCTGTGCTCCATCTGCTAGTCTATCCACTGACGGGTCATCCAGCCTCGCCCACATATCTCTCGGATTTCCTCTCTCTCCCCCTTCCTCGCTCTTTCTCTTTTCCTTTCTCTCTGTCACCTTTTCTCCCTCTCTCGCTTTCTTTTCGGTCCCTCCGTCCCTTTCTCTCTGTGTCCCGCTGCGAGTGCGAATGTGTCTAGTGCATCGGTGACGAGACGACGATGTGTCGCTTCTGGTTTCGCCGCTTCCTTGTGTTCTTATTCAGCCATGCGCCTTCCCCCCTTTCTCCCTGCCGCCTGCCTGGCTTTCTGCCCCTCTGCCTCCCGGCCTGCATCTGCCTGTCTGTCGGGCTATCTGCCGTTCTGGCTCCCTATCTACCTGCGTGTCTGCCTATTTGCCTTCTTGCTTGCCTACCCGTCTGCCTTCCTGCAGCTGCCTGTGTGTCTGCATCCATCCCTGTCTCCTCCCTGTCTGCTTGCAGGCTCTGGACGCCGCAGGTCTCCCTCTGGACTTCAGAAGGATGATCGTGAATGCAAAAGTTGAGGCACAGAGGCAAAAGGGAGGGGGGCAGGGGGAAAGTGCAAATGGAACGAGCCCTGAGGTGCCAGTCCATTTGGGCGAGGTCGGCTCTGATGGGGGGGTTGAATGGGACCGATGGAACTCTAAAGTCGGGTCGGAGGCTGTTTCTGAGTTTCCCTCTCTGCAGCGTTGTTTGATTTCTTTCGGCGCTTTCGCACTGCCGGACAAGTTTGCGCACCCTGAACGCCGATTTCCGAGACAGATGTCACCCCGCTTTCGCGCTCTCCCGGGAAAGACTGAGAAGGAGGACGGGGAGGCCGTTTTTCCCTCTGCAGGCAGGGTGGATGGTGAATCGTGGCTTCATAGCGAAGCTTCGAGAGTCATGAGGGAGCGCGAACGCAGACCGCAGGGCTACTTTCCGGATCTGCTGCCACTTTTTGAGGAGAAGAACAAATATAAAACGAAAGTCGAGCTGCCGCCGGGAGTCTCGGTGAGTCCGGGAAGTCCCCCCCTTCCGAACATTCAAGAGATCCAGCACGCTTACTGGGGGACTGGAAGACTGGAGATGGAAGACACGGCACGACGGTCTTCTTTTGACCCTTGTCGTCTTGTTTGGTTGGATCCTGAGAGGCGCCTCTCTCGAAGAAGCGTGTTCACTATGCGTCTCGTGGGAGGGTCACAAATGTCTGAGGACTGGAGCTGGCGGCTCCCTCCACACAAGGGCGTGCAGGTTGTGGGGTCTGAGGAAGACGAAGAGGGGGAAGGACTCGAAAAGAGGGAAGGAACTTTACAGGGATCTGAATCTGAACAGCTTTTGACTGAGAGTGGGCGGGAAGAGGAAAAAAATGGGGAAGAGGAAAGCGAGGGGAAAGAAAAAAGGAGAATCCGTTTCTTCAAACAGCCATTGCATGAGGGGCCGCTTGTTGCTCCGTACATTGAACGGTTGATGATTTGTGCGTATGTGGACGTTCGATCGGTTTCGGATCTCTTTTTGGCCTCGTCGTTGCATCAGGCCCTCCGTGTGATTGGCCGTTGGGCTGTCAGATCGAAGGAGAAGGGTCTGTCGGAGATTCGCAGAGTGAACCAGAGGAGGATAGATGTGGAAGGAAAAGAGGGAAGATACGCTGAGGAGGTGTGTGTTGAGTTCGATGTTCGAGCGATTCACACAGACAACACAGGACGAAAGAGACAATCGAGAACAAGTGGGGCTTTCAAGAAGGGAGCAAGGAGGTACAGGAAGACAGAGGAGATCGTCGGCAAAGTTCTGGGTCAGTCAGCGGTAGTTTTTTTCTCTCTCGTTTTTTTCTCTGTCTCTCGTTTCTTCGTGTTCCTCTGCTTGACCTTCTCTCTCTCTTTCTCTCTCTCTCTCTCTCTCTTTGTGTGTGTGTGTGTGTGTGTGTGTGTGTCTATCCAGGGATCGATCCGCCTATCCATCTTTCCGTCTCTCTCTCTCTCTCTCTCTTTCTTTCCCCTTCGGTTCTCGTTCTCTCTTCCGTTCGATTGTTCTGACTTTTTTGTCATCTTGGTTTATTGTCCTCATTGTCCCTGTTTTTGTTACTTCTTCGTCGTCTACACTCACAACTGCATTCACTTCTTTCCTTTTCCAGTGTCAATTTTCCCACTATCGCTTATTCGCCGACATCCTTCAATCCTGAAGTTCACGTCCGTCCCCCTGCCTTGGCAAACTCGACTGAGTGGACCTCTCCGTTTCTTCTTCTTCTCTCCTGCCGAATCATCTCTACGTCGTCGCGCTTACAAAGCCGTCTGAGTGCTTACACCCATGTCGCTTCTTTCGAACGTAGTTTGCCTTCTTGGGGACCGTTGCAAGATTTTTTTGTGTTATTGTCGTCTGCCTCCTTCGTTTTGTCATAAACTTCAGTTTCTTTTTCCATAACTGCTGCAGCTTCTCACTTTGGTCTGCCTGCTGGAGCTTTTGAGTTGCCTCCCAGGAAAACAGGCAGACAACGCCCCGGGTTCTTTAAAATTCCATCCTCGGCATTTGACACGTGGCTTGCTCGTGAAATCGAAAGACGGTGAAAGGGAATCAATCAAAAATTGGTTCTCCCAGGACTTTCAGCGATGGCAATAGCAATATCCCCTGTGCAACTAGGTCTCCAAGCGGCGTCTGACAGTGGTTTGTGTCAGACGCTAGCTTGAATGAAGCCGTAACGACTCGGGCACCAGCTCTGGCAATACCATGCAATTGATTTTCAATGTACAACCATGATAATCAATTTAGCAATCATGCAGCTACTTAATTCCTACTATTTTTACTAGCCTACTAGGTTACTACTAACTCATGAGTTAGTAGTAGTAACTTATTACCTTCGGATGCAATTTAATAGTGTATGCTAGTAATAGTGTCATTGTAGTGATATGGCCAATAAAAATGCTGGAAACAGTTCAGGAAAGTTCTGAGGAAACTAGACTGTATATCATTCCGTTGATTGATTGATTAATTGATTGACCAGTTGATTGATTAGTTCCACTAGGTTCCATGTTCAAGTTAGGCATAACTGTACAAATAACAGTACAACGTGGTTATGTACTTTATGCTAGCTATACGCTCAGTAATAAAGAGTGAATATTATGTTATGTCAGTGTTATGCTAAAACCTAGGCTGGAAATTAATCTAACACTAGGCTCCCCATATATAAAAAAATAAAAAAGTTAATTGCCCCAAATCACTTTTACTTTTTATTTTTTTATTTATTTTCTTGAAGCAGGCACTTCAAGTTTGAAGCTCAAAGCCCTGCTCACACACAAAAATAAAAAAATAAAAAAACTAATTCAGGTTTTGGCCTAAGTTTATTTATTTATTTTTTTAAATACTAATAGTTTACGTATGCGGAGCCTAGATCTACCACTTCATAATTTTTATTTTAGATCAATTTAAATAATACTATAATTCAATTGATGATGATGATGATGATGATGATTGAGGGTTAAATCCTAGATTTAGCGACGCCAAATCCCAAGCCACTAGCAAGGCTTTGAGGACAACCCAGAACACACATTCATGGGGGGGGGGGATGAGGAAGCCTGCATGCCAATTGGATCGATTCGCCTCAACTTGCCTTATCGACAGAATGGACCTTCTTGAGACAGTCGGCTATAGCTTTGGATCCGCTTCTAGGCAGAATTGTGCACAACAGTAACACCATATCCTTCATTTTTTTCTCATTATCAGAAGTACCCCTCCCGGTTGCACCTGCAACGCGTTGTGCGATCTGTATTCTTATGTCAATGGGTGCTTTCTGCTTCGCAATTTTGTACAGTTCTTTTAGCCTATTCCGTTCCCTTTCTGTGTCCTTATATTCCGTCAGAACATGAACCTCATCTTTGATCATACACGAGGGGGACAAACATTTATCGCACAGCCGTTCCGGTTGGGTTCTATCTATATCCCCCCCTGTGAGAGCCCTAAAAAGCATACAGAAGCCTGCGGAGGACTGCAACAGACTCTTTGGCAGAGGTTCAACACTGCACTCTATCATTTCACTTCTCGGACACCATTTTCTTTCACTCAGAAGGTGCATGGCCAAACGCTGTCTGGACGGATTCTCTGATTGGAAAGGGGAGAGATTCGCAAGGTGGGGAAAAATTCCGTCTCTGTCTCTAACGTTTCTAGTTTCTTCTTTCAACCAGTCGGACAGCCAGGCACCCTCTACGATCTTTTTTGCCGCCCTTTTCCCTCTGCCCTTGCCTTTCCCTTTAAACTTGTCCCCCACCGTGCTTGGCAATGGAGGCTACAAAAGGGAGCAATCTAATGGAACGGCCAGCCATTTTACTGTTTTAACGAAGGGTTCACATGAGCCAGCCAAGCACTCATTCCACACTGCCCGGGGTAGAGCATGGTCGATCGATTTGATGCATTGGATGAAGCCCCCACTCAACTTACCAAGTAGAGAACTGAATGGCTAGAAAGAGAGAGAGAGAAGGGAAGGCGAAACAAAGGAGTGATGGGAGAGACCAAAACAACATCGAACAAAACGTAACTGTAATGCATCGAGTCAGGCAACATCTGTCTTTCTCAGCGGGATCGTTTCCAGTCTATACAGCGCGACTAGCAGCCAGAGGGCCTTGAACGAAGTAATTTTAGAAAAGGGAGAA
>JAHBMJ010000135.1:116722-134515 GCA_018398765.1 Chromera velia | reverse complement strand
GGGGGGGGGGGTTTGTGGAAAAAACTGTAAGTGTACCTTAAACGGAACCCACTGTACTAACTGCTATGTGGGCAAAGACAGATGTAAAAACCGTGACCCTTCAGCTCTGTCCCCCCAGACTGCCTCCCCCATCTCCTCCGTCCAACCGTCTACCAGATGTGCATGCCGGTGTCATGGCTCCAATACTTATGCTGGCTGCAAGTGTGCAAAGAATAGTACTCCCTGTGTGGGGTGCCCGAAAGGAGATAAATGTCGAAACCCACATGGCTGGCGGCCCCTTGAGTCCCCGATAAAGGGCACGAGCCGTGAGGGAAACAATGGAAAGACTAAACGGGGGAAGGTCACGAAAAAAGGGCAGAGAAAGAAGGGAAAAGGACAAGGTCTTTCTTTGTCCTCGTCTTCTTCTTCTTCTTTTTCTTCTTCTTCTTCTTCATCGGCACTTGCATCTGCTTCTGCTTCTGCTTTAGCTTGCCTAGCTAGTGAGGGTGTTGCGTTGAAAGAATTGATTTCTGTAAGATCAATAGCGGGGCTCAGAATCGCCACGCTCAACGTAAAAGGTCTCTTAGACAGCATAGAGAGTGATAGCAGTCTGTTTGCCTGGCTTAAGGAGTTTGATATGGTAATTTTGACGGAAACACGGTCCCCCACGCGCCCTCTTGAATACCCTCTTCACTCAGGCAAGAATTTCTCCCACCGAGAATGGGTTAGACAGCACCTTGGGGGAGGAAGAAGTGGTAGAGGCAGGAAGGAAGCGTTAGAACAGGACAAGGATACCGGGGGGGTCGCTGTCCTAATTTGGAAGTCATTGAGAGGCCGACTAAGGCCTGAGATCGAACTGGTCGGCCCATCCATGCTGCCTGCGTGCGTCATTACGTGTTGGTGGATTCGATGCACACAGCAAGTCCTCTATTCTGTATGTGTTTGGAGTATATGTGCTACACGGACGGTCTACTGGGAGAGCAGAGGCAGGCGGGGATCCGAGCCACTGGGAGCGCCTGACAGATGCATTGTCGGAAGTTCCTCTAGGAGAAAGGAGAATTGTGACTGGTGATTTCAATGCTCATATCTCCGATGAGCTGCCAAAAGGAATCACTTGGGATAGGGGGGTACAAGATGAGAACGGAGTCATTCAGGAAGAGAATGTATTGGGAGTAGTCCGTGCTTCATCTTGCAACCAAAAAATTGATCAGCAGGGCCGTTCTCTTTTAAAACTCTGTGAACTAACGAATCTTCTCCCTTTAAATGGTCTCTGCATTGATGGTTCTGCCCCCCTTTGGAGTGGGGAAGCACGCTCTTTCTCATGTGACTGCACCTTCCTCTGGAAAGGTAGAGGTCACACTCTGATTGACTTTTTTCTCGTTAATCCCCCCCTCCTCCGTGCTTGTACTCACCTCGATGTGAAACAGCCAGCAGAACTGTCCAGGCTCGACCATGCAGCTGTGTCACTTTCTCTGTCCCTTGTTGCTGCCCCTTTCATTCCCCCTCAACAGCCAGACAGCAAAGAGAACTCCCTTTTACCTATCCCCCCCCTTCATCGCTCCGTCAGATCCACTCCTGTCTCAGACGAGGAGCTTCTCCCCTCGGCTGCAGCAGCTGGTCAATTGGCTGAACAGCTATGGCTTGGACTTATGAAAATGGCTTGCGAAGCTGAAAACATTGATCTCTCTTCTTTTCCATCCGCTTCCCCCCCCCCACTGTCTGCTCCCAACTTATGTGAGCAACCGGTGCCCTTGTCTTTCTGTGAACGGGAAAAGTTACTGCTGAAAGAATGGGAAACCACGTTGGCCGGCCCGACAAAAGAAATCAAGCGGGAGGATTTGGATAGTCAACAGGGCAGGAAAAAAGTGAGACAAAAGAAAAAGGCCGAATGGTTTGATAATGAATGCAAGGAAGCAGCGACACTTTGGAGGGAAGCAAGGAAGGCGTTGAACAAACTTGTGGAATCATGTGAGAATGAGGGGAGAAGTGGGAGCAGCAGAGCAAACGTGGTTGCCTTAAGACAGACAGTTGAGAGGCAGGCCCACAGATATCAGCGATTGCACAACAAGAAAAGAAAGGCGTACAAAAAGCTCTGTGCAGAAAAGGTTGCTCTCGAGTTGTCCTCTAACCCTTCAAAGGTCTGGTCATTGAGAAGAAAGCTGCAAAGAAGCAATAGAGAGAAAGCCCCTCCTGGTTCCCAGCCTTCAGTAAAGGACTTTGCCTGTCACTGGGCTTCCATCTTCGCTGACTCTCCCTCTGGTAGGGAATCTGCACAAGAAAGTGCTCCCCTTTTCCCTCCTTTGCAGCCAGCCCCACCCGTTTTTAACTCTTCTTTGCACCCTGGCGTTTTTTCGCAACTGCATACCCATTCTCATCAGGTTCCCTCTGGCATTCACTCTCCCCCTTTGCCCCCACCAATCCCTCCGTCTCGCCCTTATTTTTGCATAGAAGAAATAAGGAAAGTCCTCCGGTCCATAAAGGAAGAAAAGGCTACAGGGTTGTCCGGACTTGCCCCCAACCACCTCTCGCTCTGCTTTCAATATTCGCCTCTCTCTCGTGCTTTGTTATTTATCCATTTGAACTTAATTCACTTGACATCCGCTTGGCGAGATGAATGGAATGTAATTAAAATCTGTCCGGTTCTAAAAGGGCCTCCTTCCCCCGACCCTGGTGAATGGCGTCCGATTCATGTTGTCTCACTCTTACCAAAACTCTTTTCTTCACTCCTCTCTGCCCGTCTTACATCGCAAGTGAAGATTAACCATAGGCAGTTGGGTTTTTAGCAAGGGGTGGGAACAAGAGAAGCCATCAGGGCACTTACCGCGCTGATGTAAAAGGCAAAGAAATGAAAGAAGCCCTTGTTAGCATGCTTTGTAGACTTCAGCAAAGCCTTTGACTCTCTGCCCAGGGATGTTTTGTTTAAAGTTTTGTTAAAGCAAGGGGTGAGTGCAATCGATGTTAAAATAATTCGGGCAATGTATACAAATATGTACGGAAGTATCACTGGCAGCCCTTTTATGTTCAAAGAAGAGAAAGGGGTGAAACAAGGGGATCCTCTCTCTCCTCTTCTTTTCTTGATTTTCATGAATGATCTGCATGAAAGAGTGAAGGCTTCCGGTCGTGCAGAGGTTCTGCTCGGTGGGGTTGAGTGCGATAGCCTTGGTTATGCCGATGACCTTGTCCTCGTTGCTGAGAGCGTGTATGACTTGCAGGTCAGCTTGAATGAATTGAATTCTTTCTGTGAAGAGAGGGGGCTCACTGTTAATTTAAAAAAGATGAAAATCATGCGTCTGTCCGACTCTTACCCTGCAATTGAAGGCAGGCTTATGTTTGGGGGAAAAGAAGTCGAGAGAGTGGGGTCGTATAAGTATCTGGGTGTTCTTTTGTTCGAAGGGGGAGACTTAAGGGAGGTAATAGAAGAAAGGCTTAGCATAGTGAGTAGACGGATGGGTCATGCAAAGAGCATAGCACTCTCTTTAGGTCGCCTGCCCCCCGCAACAAAAATTTTGTGTTTATGCGCTTTCTGGTTGCCTGTTGCTCTATACGCGTTTGACTGTCTGCCTGTCCGCAAGTCAGACATGGATGCATTAGATGTCCTTCAATTGCGCTTTATCCGTTAGGCTTTGAATCTGTTTCTCTCCTCTTTCCGTGTACCTACTCTGTGTGCTGTCGGTCTACTTCCTGTACATGTGCATGTGTCGATGAGACTTGTTGGGTATTTGACTAACTTAAAACATATTGACCTCAAGATGCCCGTGGGTGCCTGGTCGGCTTTAATGAATGGTGATTGTCCTTCCTCTATGATGCATGCACAAAAATTGATTGGGTCGACCGGATTGGAAGAGTTTGTGACTGTCAATCCAACCATCAGAAGAAGAAAGAAAGCCACCAAGGTTGGCTGTCTCCTTCTCTTAAGAGCAGTGATCAACCAGGAAGTTGATGAATAGATTGATGGTTGTCTAGAAAAGGCCCCTTCACGGGGGGCGGTTTTGCAGTTTGGCAGAGACGTCAGAGCGAATGTGTTCCAAACGTCTTATCCTACTGCCCAACGTTCGTCTCTCCTCTTCCTTTCCTCTACTTTCCCTTCATCCCCTTCATCCCCCCGTTTCGTTTCCCTCCCTCGCGCTGCGATCTGGTCCTCAGCCCCTTTTTCAGCCTTGCTGTATATGTTGCTTGGTGGTTGCCCCCATGCACCGTACAGAGGGCTGGAAGACGCGGTTTGCCCTGCATGCAGGGGCAAAGCAGACGATCTACTGCACCGGCTGACTGAATGCACAGAAACAAGAGCAGATCGAGAGGCTCTGAATGTAATTGTAACCGAAATTGAAGCTAAATTAGACAGAGCCCAAGAAAGAGAGAGAAAGTGGTTGCTATCGATAGACTCCATCCCTCTAAAACACGCCACGCAAAGCGAATTGTTGGCACGAATGAAGGTCACCCTGGCACTCAGATACTCACCCATACCGGCCCTGCGACTCTTGCAAAACATCTGTCTGCGCCCTCCATCGTAAGGCCTGCGATTCAATGCATGTGATGGTTACTTACCTCTCTTCCCGTCTCACCTTTGAATGTTCTTTTTCCATCTCCCACGTACATCTCCCGTCCCCCCTCTCCACTGGTCTTCCTGTCTGCCTCTACTGCCTGAGAGTCTCTGTTGCAGTTGTCGCACTCCTCCCACAGAAGGGAAATGGCATCAGCGATTTAGAAAGCATCTTCTAGATACAGGGTGTTTAGAGTTGCGAGAGTGAAGCCCCTTCCCGTTGTATGATGCAGGTCTGGCAAAGGGGCAATAAAGCATTGTCCTAGACTCATGCACTGCATGATGGCCTATAGACCGATTAATAATAATAATAATGATGATGATGATGATGATGATAACGCCCCCAACCACCTCTCCCTCTGCTTTCAATATTCACCTCTTTCTCGTGCTTTGTTATTTATCTATTTGAACTTAATTCACTTGACATCCGCTTGGCGAGATGAATGGAATGTAATTAAAATCTCTCTGGTTCCAAAGGGGCCTCCTTCCCCTGATCCTAGTGAATGACGTCCGATTCATGTTGTCTCACTCTTACCAAAACTCTTTTCTTCACTCCTCTCTGCCCGTCTTACATTGCAAGTGAAGATTGACCATAGGCAGTTGGGTTTTCAGCAAGGGGTACGAACAAGAAAAGCCATTGGAGCACTTACCGCGCTGATGCAAAAGGCAAAGAAATGAAAGAAGCCCTTGTTAGCATGCTTTGTAGACTTCAGCAAAGCCTTTGACTCTCTGCCCAGGGATGTTTTATTTAAAGTTTTGTTAAAGCAAGGGGTGAGTGCAATCGATGTCAAAATAATTCGGGCAATGTATACAAATATGTACGGAAGTATCACTGGCAGCCCTTTTATGTTCAAAGAAGAGAAAGGGGTGAAACAAGGGGATCCTCTCTCCCCTCTTCTCTTCTTGATTTTCATCAATGATCTGCATGAAAGAGTGAAGGCTTCCGGTCGTGCAGAGGTTCTGCTCGGTGGGGTTGAGTGCGATAGCCTTGGTTATGCCGATGACCTTGTCCTCGTTGCTGAGAGCGTGCATAACCTGCAGGTCAGCTTAAATGAATTGAATTCTTTCTGTGAAGAGAGAGGGCTCACTGTTAGTTTAAAAAAGATGAAAATCATACGTCTGTCCGACTCTTATCCTACAATTGAAGGCAGGCTTATGTTTGGGGGAAAAGAAGTCGAGAGAGTGGGGTCGTATAAGTATCTGGATGTTTTTTTGTTCGAAGGGGGAGACTTAAGGGAGGTAATAGAAGAAAGGCTTAGCATAGCGAGTAGACGGATGGGTCATGCAAAGAGCATAGCACTCTCTTTAGGTCGCCTGCCCCCCGCAGCAAAAATTTTGTGTTTATGCGCTTTCTGGTTGCCTGTTGCTCTATACACGTTTGACTGTCTGCCTGTCCGCAAGTCAGACATGGATACATTAGATATCCTTCAATTGCGCTTTGTCCGTTGGGCTTTGAATCTGTTTCTCTCCTCTTTCCATGTACCTACCCTGTGTGTTGTCGGTCTACTTCCTGTACGTGTGCATGTGTCGATGAGACTTGCTGGGTATTTGACTAACTTAAAACATATTGACCTCAAGATGCCCGCGGGTGCCTGGTCGGCTTTAATGAATGGTGATTGTCCTTCCTCTATGATGCACACACAAAAATTGATTGGGTCGACCGGATTGGAAGAATCTGTGACTGTCAATCCAACCATCAGAAGAAGAAAAAAAGCCACCAAGGTTGGCCGTCTCCTTCTCTTAAGAGCAGTGATCAACTGGGAAGTTGATAAATGGATTGATGGTTATTTAGAAAGGGCCGCTTCACGGGGGGCGGTTTTGCAGTTTGGCAGAGGCGTCAGACCGAATATGTTCCAAACGTCTTATCCTACTGCCCAACGTTCGTTTCTCCTCTTCCTTTCCTCTACTTTTCCCTCATCCCCTTGGTCCCCCCGTTTCGTTTCCCTCCCTTGCGCTGCGATCTGGTCCTCATGCAGGCCTTTTTTCAGCCTTGCTATATATGTTGCTCGGTGGTCGCCCCCATGTACCGTACAGAGGGCTGGAAGACGCGGTTTGCCCTGTATGCAGGGGCAAAGCAGACAATTTGCTGCACTGATTGACTGAATGCACAGAAACAAGAGCAGATCGAGGGGCTCTGAATGCAATTATACCCGAAATTGAAGCCAAATTAGACAGAGCCTAAGAAAGAGAGAGAAAGTGGTTGCTATTAAAAGACTCCACCCCTCTAAAACACGCCACGCAAAGCGAATTGTTGGCACGAATGAAGGTCACCCTGGCACTCAGACACTCACCTATACCAGCCCTGCGACTCTTGCGAAACATCTGTCTGCGCCCTCCATCATAAGGCCTGCGATTCGATGCATGTGATGGTTACTTACCCCTCTTCCCATCTCATCTTTTAAATGTTCTTTTTCCATCTCCCAAGTACATCTCCCGTCCCCCCTCTCCACCGGTCTTCCTGTCTGCCTCTACTGCCTGAGAGTCTCTGTTGCAGTTGTCGCACTCCTCCCACAGAAGGGAAACGATATCAGCGATTAAGAAAGCATTTTCTAGATGCAGGGTGTTTAGAGTTGCGAGAATGAAGCCCCCTCCTGTTGTATGATGCAGGTCTGGCAAAGGGGCAATAAAGCATTGTCCTAGACTCATGCATTGTATGATGGCCTATAGACCAACTACATCCCCCCCATCCTCACATCGGACTGCTCAGAGAGGCTTTGGCTCAAACCTAGGCTCAAACAAAAAGAAGTCGGTTGCGGCTGAGGCCGCATCGAAGGAAACTATGTCTGCCCTTTCCACCTCGGCTGCCCCCTTCACACCAAACCTATCACCTCCTGAAGCTTACGTCAATCCCTCCCTCCAGGTGACTCTCAGCGTTTCTATCTCGCCCTCCCCACAAAGCGATGCCAACACGCCCCCCCCACAAAGCGCTTCCATCTCGCCCTCCCCACAAAGCGATGCTAACACGCCTCCCCCACAAAGCGCCTCCGTCTTGCCCTCCCCACACAGCGATGCCAACATGCCCTCTACTAACAACAGTGCATCCATATCCTCCTCTTTGAATTTGAAAGGCGGCTCTGTCAACAAAATCCCTGGAGTCGTCTACTCCACTATCATGGACGTTGGTTCCTCAAAACCCTTCTCCCCACCTACTCCTCCTGAGGTTCTCCAAGCCCCAGTGCACTTCATTCACCTTTTCCTTAAAGGAGACTTCAGCGAAAACCCATTTGGGCTCTCAGCTCAGACTGTTCGTGAGCTGTTTGACCTTTGTGTATAGGAGGATCTGCCTTGCTGTGACGGCGTAGATTTTGTTAGGCAAAGGGGCCTGGAGGCAGTTTTTTGTTGTGACATGACGGAGAAGCATGCCAACGATATGATTGCCGCCCGGGATGGGCGTTCGCTCTTTTCTGTTCGCGGGTATGGAGACGCGTTCCCTTTTTGTAAGGTGCGGCTTCATGTCTGCGGAGAATCTCACCTTTCTGAATCAGAGCAGGAAGAATGCAATATGCAACGTTCCTTACAGCAGCTCTTCTCTCTGCTTCCTCCCTCTGACCGCATAAGTCCTCGTCTGCGCTTCACTGCACAGATGACGACTCCCACTGTCGTTTCTAAGTTAGCAAAGAGGTCTTGGCATCAGAGGGCATGGGATCAGATTCAAGACGAGATTAGCTTTTTCGAATAGTTCGAAGAGGGGGAAGAACAAGCGTCCAGCAGAGAGAACCTCTCCTTTGACATGTCTTTCCCATCAGTCACACGCGCTGTGCGGGTCACGCTCAAAAACCATCCAGCAGGAGAAGGAGACGGTGACCGACCTGGTCTTCAAAAGGGCAAGTTTGTTGCAACGTGGCTGTGAGAGCAGACTGAGTATGAAGCTTAGCAATGGGAGTTTATTCTGTTTTTTATTTCTCTGTTTTCTTTCCTTTTCATCTCTTTTTCCTCTTCTCTTACAGATAAAAGACGCGAGCACAATGACCAAACGGTTTTTTTCTGAATTGTTCATCCCTTTGACCCTTCGAACGCCTTCCTCGTACATCTATTCCAATCCTTGTTCTCCCTCTTCACTGGTTTGCTCTGTCTGCTCTCAGTACCTTGGATTGGTTTGACTGTCGCAGCCTTCTATAGTGAGGGACGGCACTTAAATCGATTAAACGTCATGATTTAGGTGCCGGGTTTCAGCTAGCAGACGGCAGCTCCACCCCGATGAGTGATGCAGGTCTGGCAAAGGGGCAATACAGCATTGCCCTAGACTCATGCATTGCATGATGGCCTATAGACCAATCAATAACAATAACCGATTAATGGCCTATAGACCGATTAATAATAATAATAATAATAATAATAATAATGATGATGATGATGATGATGATGATGCTATAGACTGATCAATAATAATAATAATAATAATAATAATAAGGGTGTGAACGATGGAATCGCCAAGGGTGTGAACGGAACGAACGATGGACATGGGAAGCAGGGGACTGAAGAAGGTGGCTGCCTTTCTATTTCTCCTTCTTCTTCTGCTTCTTCTTTTTCCTTGTTTCCTTCCTCCCCTTTTCTTTCGTCTTTCACTAAGCCTTCTTCTCCTGGGGAGTCCAATAGAAATGCCATGAAAGAGAAGGGTGAAAGCGGAACGAACGACAGACACATGGAGCAAGGGAGTAAGGGAGGTGGCTCTTCCAGTGGCTCTTTTTCCTCTTCTTCTCTTTCTGCCTTTTCTTCTTCTTCTTCTTCCTCTTCCTCCTCCTCCTCCGAATCACGCCCCAAAGCACTGACCCTTCAGAATGAAGAGCAAAGAAAGCAAAGGAGCGAGAAAAACGCTTTGCCTTCCCTTTCTTCTTCTTTTTCTTCTTCTTCTTCTTCTTCTTCTTCTTCTTCTTCCTTTTCTTCTTCTTCTTCTTCTTCTTCTCCTTCTTCTTCTTCTTCTTCTTCTTCTTTATCTTCTTCTTCTTCTCCTGCTCTTTTCTTTTCTTCCTTTTCCTCCGGACCTAGTGTGGGAAGAAACGTGGGTGGGAACGGACAGGGAAGGGGGGGAGGGGGGAGACTAGGTCACTGGGTGGACCCTTCTCTTTCTTTTTCTTCCTCTTCTTCTTCTTCCTCTTCTTCTTCTCCCTCTTCTTCTTCTTCTTCTCCTTCCTCCTCCTCTTCGTCTTCCTCTTCTTCTTCTTCTTCTTCTTCTTTTTCTTCCTCTTTTTCTGCTTCTTCTCCTTCTTTTTCTTCTTCTTCTTCTTCTTCTTCTTCTTCTTCTTCCTCTTCCTCCTCCTCCTCCTTATCACGCCCCAAAGCATTGAAACGTAAAGAGGAAAAAGAGCCCTGTCAAGCCGATAAAGCGTGTTGCAACTGCCTGCAATGCCCAGAGAGACAGAGGGGGAAGAGAAAGTGTGAGTGTCCATGTGCGGCAGCGGGAAAACGCTGTACCCACTGCCCGCTGGGCGCCCTATGCCCGAACTGTAAGGAAGTACGATGTTGCGAGTGCAGACCATCGGGGGGGGGGGTTTGTGGAAAAAACTGTAAGTGTACCTTAAATGGAACCCACTGTACTAACTGCTATGTGGGCAAAGACAGATGTAAAAACCGTGACCCTTTGGCTCTGTCTCCCCAGACTGCTTCCCCCATCTCCTCCGTCCAACCGTCTACCAGATGTGCATGCCGGTGTCATGGCTCCAATACTTATGCTGGCTGCAAGTGTGCAAAGAATGGTACTCCCTGTGTGGGGTGCCCGAAAGGAAACAAATGTCGAAACCCATATGGCTGGCGGCCCCTTNTGGCGGCCCCTTGAGTCCCTGATAAAGAGCACGAGCCGTAAGGGAAACAATGGAAAGACTAAACGGGGGAAGGTGACGAAAAAAGGGCAGAGAAAGAAGGGAAAAGGACAAGGTCTTTCTTCATCCTCGTCTTCTTTTTCTTTTTCTTCTTCTTCTTCTTCATCGGCACGTGTATCTGCTTCTGCTTTTGCTTCAGCTTGCCTAGCTAGTGGGGGTGTTGCGTTGAAAGAATTGATTTCTGTAAGATCAATAGTGGGGCTCAGAATCGCCACGCTCAACGTAAAAGGTCTCTTAGACAGCATAGAGAGTGATGGCAGTCTGTTTGCCTGGCTTGAGGAGTTTGATGTGGTAATTTTGACAGAAACACGGTCCCCCACGCGCCCTCTTGAATACCCTCTTCACTCAGGCAAGAATTTCTCCCATCGAGAATGGGTTAGACAGCACCTTGGGGGAGGAGGAAGTGGTAGAGGCAGGAAGGAAGCGTTAGAACAGGACAAGGATACCGGGGGGGTCGCTGTCCTAATTCGAAAGTCATTGAGAGGCCGACTAAGGCCTGAGATCAAACTGGTCGGCCCATCCATGCTGCGTGCGTCATTGCATATTGGTGGATTCGATGCACACAGCAAGTCCTCTATTCTGCATGTGTTTGGAGTATATGTGCTACACGGATGGTCTACTGGGAGAGGGGAGGCAGGCGGGGATCTGAGCCACTGGGAGCGCCTGACAGATGCATTGTCGGAAGTTCCTCTAGGGGAAAGGAGAATTGTGACTGGTGATTTCAACGCTCACATCTCTGATGAGCTGCTAAAAGGAATCACTTGGGATAGGGGGGTACAAGATAAGAACGGAATCATTCAGGAAGAGAATGTATCGGGAGTAATCCGTGCTTCGTCTTGCAACCGAAAAGTTGATCAGCAGGGCCGTTCTCTTTTAAAACTCTGTGAACTAACGAATCTTCTCCCTTTAAATGGTCTCTGCATTGATGGTTCTGCCCCCCTTTGGAGTGGGGAAGCACGTTCTTTCTCACGTGATTGCACCTTCCTCTGGAAAGGTAGAGGTCACACTCTGATTGACTTTTTTCTCGTTAATCCCCCCCTCCTCCGTGCTTGTACTCACCTTGATGTGAAACAGCCAGCAGAACTGTCTAGGCTCGACTATGCAGCTGTGTCACTTTCTCTGTCCCTTGTTGCTGCCCCTTTCATTCCCCCTCAACAGCCAGACAGCAAAGAAACTCCCTTTTACCTATCCCTCCCCTTCATCGCTCCATCAGATCCACTCCTGTCTCATATGAGGAGCTTCTCCCCTCGGCTGTAGCAGCTGGTCAATTGGCTGAACAGCTATGGCTTGGACTTGTGAAAATGGCTTGCGAAGCTGAAAACATTTCATGATCTCTCTTCTTTTCCATCCGCTCCCCCCCCCCCGCTGTCTGCTCCCAACTTATGTGAGCAACCGGTGCCTTTGTCTTTCTATGAACGGGAAAAGTTACTGCTGAAAGAATGGGAAACCACGTTGGCCGGCCCAACAAAAGAAATCAAGCGGAAGGATTTGGATGGTCAACAAGGCAGGAAAAAAGTGAGACAAAAGAAAAAGGCCGAATGGTTTGATAATGAATGCAAGGAAGCAGCGACACTTTGGAGGGAAGCAAGGAAGGCGTTGAACAAACTTGTGGAATCATGTGAGAATGAGAGGAGAAGTGGGAGCAGCAGAACGAACGTGATTGCCTTAAGACAGACAGTTGAGAGGCAGGCCCGCAGATGTCAGCGATTGCACAACAGGAAAAGAAAGGCATACGAAAAGCTCTGTGTAGAAAAGGTTACACTCGAGTTGTCCTCTAACCCTTCAAAGGTCTGGTCATTGAGAAGAAAGCTGCAAAGAAGCAATAGAGAGAAAGCCCCTCCTGGTTCCCAGCCTTCAGTAAAGGACTTTGCCTATCACTGGGCTTCCATCTTCGCTGACTCTCCCTCTGGCAGGGAATCTGCACAAGAAAGTACTCCCCCTTTCCCTCTTTCGCAGCCAGCCCCACCTGTTTTTAACTCTTCTTTGCACTCTGGCGTTTTTTCATAACTGCATACCCACTCTCATCAGGTTCCCTCTGGCATTCACTCTCCCCTTTTGCCCCCACCAATCCCTCCGTCTCGCCTTTATTTTTATATAGAAGAAATAAAGAAAGTCCTCCGGTCCACAAAGGAAGAAAAGGCTGCAGGGTTGTCCGGACTCGCCCCCAACCACCTCTCCCTATGCTTTCAATATTCGCCTCTTTCTCGTACTTTGTTATTTATCCATTTGAACTTAATTCACTTGACATCCGCTTGGTGAGATGAATGGAATGTAATTAAAATCTGTCCGGTTCCAAAGGGGCCTCCTTCCCCCGACCCTGGTGAATGGCGTCCGATTCATGTTGTCTCACTCTTACCAAAACTCTTTTCTTCACTCCTCTCTGCCCGTCTTACATCGTAAGTGAAGATTGACTATAGGCAGTTGGGTTTTCAGCAAGGGGTAGGAACAAGGGAAGCCATTGGAGCACTTACTGCGCTGCTGCAAAAGGCAAAGAAACGAAAGAAGCCCTGGTTAGCATGCTTTGTAGACTTCAGCAAAGCCTTTGACTCCCTGCCCAGGGATGTTTTGTTTAAAGTTTTGCTGAAGCAAGGGGTGAGTGCAGTCGATGTTAAAATGATTCAGGCAATATATATAAATATGTATGGAAGCATCACTGGCAGCCCTTTTATTTTCAAGAAAGAGAAAGGGGTGAAACAAGGGGATCCTCTCTCCCCTCTTCTCTTCTTGATTTTCATCAATGATCTGCATGAAAGAGTGAAGGCTTCCAGTCATGCAGAGGTTCTGCTCGGTGGGGTTGAGTGCGATAGCCTTGGTTATGCCGATGACCTTGTCCTCGTTGCTGAGAGCGTGTATGACCTGTAGGTCAGCTTGAATGAATTGAATTCTTTCTGTAAAGAGAGGGGGCTCACTGTTAATTTAAAAAAGACGAAAATCATACGTCTGTCCGACTCTTACCCTGCAATTGAAGGGAGGCTTATGTTTGGGGGAAAAGAAGTCGAGAGAGTGGGGTCGTATAAGTATCTGGGTGTTCTTTTGTTCGAAGGGGGAGACTTAAGGGAGGTAATAGAAGAAAGGCTTAGCATAGCGAGTAGACGGATGGGCTATGCAAAGAGCGTAGCACTCTCTTTAGGTCGCCTGCCCCTCGCAGCAAAAATTTTGTGTTTATGCGCTTTCTGGTTGCCTGTTGCTCTATATGCGTTTGACTGTCTGCCTGTCCGCAAGTCAGACATGGATGCATTAGATGTCCTTCAATTGCGCTTTGTCCGTTGGGCTTTGAATCTGTCTCTCTCTTCTTTCCGTGTACCTACCCTGTGTGCTGTCGGTCTACTTTCTGCACGTGTGCATGTGTCGGTGAGACTTGCTGGGTATTTGACTAACTTAAAACATATTGACCTCAAGATGCCCGCGGGTGCCTGGTCGGCTTTAATGAATGGTGATTGTCCTTCCTCTATGATGCACGCACAAAAATTGATTGGGTCGACCGGATTGGAAGAATTTGTGACTGTCAATCCAACCATCAGAAGAAGAAAGAAAGCCACCAAGGTTGGCCGTCTCCTTCTCTTAAGAGCAGTGATCAACCGGGAAGTTGATGAATGGATTGATGGTTGTCTAGAAAGGGCCGCTTCACGGGGGGCGGTTTTGCAGTTTGGCAGAGGCGTCAGACCGAATGTGTTCCAAACGTCTTATCCTACTGCCCAACGTTCGTCTCTCCTCTTCCTTTCCTCTACTTTTCCCTCATCCCCTTGGTCCCCCCGTTTCGTTTCCCTCCCTCGCGCTGCGATCTGGTCCTCAGGCCCTTTTTCAGCCTTGCTGTATTGCACATATATGTAGGGGTAAAGCAGACGATCTACTGCACCGACTGACTGAATGCACAGAAACAAGAGCAGATCGAGAGGTTCTGAATGCAATTGTAACCGAAATTGAAGCCAAATTAGACAGAGCCTAAGAAAGAGAGAGAAAGTGGTTGCTAGCGAAAGACTCCACCCCTCTAAAACACGCCACGCAAAGCGAATTGTTGGCACAAATGAAGGTCACCCTGGCACTCAGACACTCACCTATACTGGCCCTGCGACTCTTGCAAAACATCTGTCTGCGCCCTCCATCGTAAGGCCTGCGATTCGATGCATGTGATGGTTACTTACCTCTCTTCCCGTCTCACCTTTGAATATTCTTTTTCCACCTCCCACGTACATCTCCCGTCCCCCCTCTCCACCGGTCTTCCTGTCTGCCTCTACTGCCTGAGAGTCTCTGTTGCAGTTGTCGCACTCCTCTCACAGAAGGGAAACGACATCAGCGATTTAGAAAGCATCTTCTAGATGCAGGGTGTTTAGAGTTACGAGAGTGAAGCCCCTTCCCGTTGTATAATGCAGGTCTGGCAAAGGGGCAATAAAGCATTGTCCTAGACTCATGCACTGCATGATGGCCTATAGACCGATTAATAATAATAATAATAATGATGATGATGGTGATGATGATAGTATTATACTTGGTGCTACTAGCACAGACCTGGTCACGGTCCTGGTGAATCCTAGACTCCTAGTGGACCTTTTCTATTCGCCCCTTTCTAACTGCCACGAATGTAGAGCCCAAGCCCCACGCTCCCGTAAAAGCTCCTCGACTGCTCCGTTGGACCACCGAACGGCCCATCCCAGCGGTGTTTTACCGCCCAATCGACCCCCGAGGACGTTGATGTCGGCGCCTGCGTCCAGGATTACTTTTGCCGCATGCCTTCTGCTTTCCGCTTCCCCCCATGGAAAGGCTGTTCGATGCAGAGGGGTAATGCCGTCTGAATTCTGTGCGCTTACTTGGGCACCCGCAGCTACAAGTAACTCGACGACTTCCGTGATCCCAAACGCCGCAGCAAAGTGGAGCGGTGTGTCAAGATGCGCCCCCTCAGGTTCGTCGGTCTTCACATTCACGTTTGCGCCTGCATCGAGGAGAATATGGATCGTCTCCGTGCAGTTCTCCATGTACAATGACGCCGCATAATGCAGCGGGCAGTGGCCCCGTTCAGTACGCGCGTTCACATCCACTCCAGCTTCCACGAGGAGTCGAACAGCCCCGACGTCATTGAAGATGATCGCTTTGTGAAGGGCAGTCTCGTTCGACCCCCAACGGGCAGTCTTGTTCGATCCCCAACGGTTGTCGTCCGCCCCCAGTGCGACCAGCTCTGCCACTCTTTTTCTGTCTCCCCGCTCTGCGGCTTTGAAGAGCTCCTCAGAGTTCACTGGATCTACCTGCGACCCGAGACCAACCGGACCCTGTGCCTCGGAGTCCGTGCCCGTCTCTCCCTGTCCTTCTCCCTGTGACATCAATGACGTCTCCAGGTGGTGAGTGACACGCCAACGAGAGGAGCCCGGCAAGAGACCCTTCGCTGGTCTCCAGATTTCGAAGCGTGGACTGGCAAACGCCGAACGTAGACGGCTGAAACGAGAAGCATTCAACGCATCCAGCGGTGCATAGGCAAGCCACGAAAGGCCACTCTTGGGCCTTTCCGAGATTTTTGTCGGACTGAGATTCTGAGCGTGCACTGAGTCTCGGCCCGTTCGGATCTGCCGCAGGAAAAACAAAGGCCTCAGAGACGGAGACGGAGACGGCGACGAAAGAGAGCGACCGGAAATCGAGGCTCCCAACCTAGCTCCCAACGCCGCTAACGCGAGCCCGATCAATCTGACAACCAGCATCTCTCTAGCAATTGGTCGACAAAGACGTGAATGAAGTTTCTGCTCCACTGTTTTTCCTTATTCGGTGTTCATCTCTGCATATATACTGCACTGCATCATTGTAGAATATAAGGTTTTCGATGATTGAAATCAGACTGCAGAGGGGACACGCAAAAAAAAAAAATTCAGACGCCGAAATCATGCGTGGAGTCTTAATTGGGAGATAGGGTGGAGAGGGGGGGTTGAGTGGTGGGTGATGGTGAGACAGGCAACAGAAAGGTTAGGGGAGATGAACGATACGTCTGCACGTCAGAAAATTGCAGACAGATGGTGGAAAACGTTGTCAGTAGCAGTTTAGAAAGCAGCAGTATCAACAATCTTGGTATCTGTTTAGGTAAGTTGCGGTGCACGCGGTACACAGGTCACCGAGATGCTGCTTGGGAAGGAGTTTTCCGCTTATGTGGGCCTTGCAGAGAAGAAAGAGTAAAGGAAGGGGGAGAGCCAGCAGGGCGCTGGCAGGGGAAATGAAGAAAAGAAAACGACTATTTTTATGGGTGAGGCGTGTAAAAGATAAAAAAGAGAAGAAGAGCTTTATGATATCAAATTGAAGAAACATAAATAAGAAGTCGAAAGCCGTCAAACATGTGAGAGAGAGAGAATTGATCTGAAGAAAAAAGCTTAACAAAGGAATGTTGAGGAGAAACGTGATGATTGAGGGTTTTATCAGTGTTGAGGAGAAATAAATTTTTTATTTGGATACGGGCATCACTGAAGAAGAAGCCGGGAAGGGGAAAGAAGACCACTACGCCTATCTACAGATAGATAGCGTTGACCACGCGAACACACGGAGAATGAAACGTATTAATTTTTGTTTGCTATGAAAGGCATAAACTAGGATCGATGGCTTAGTCCAGGGGGGGGGCAAGGCCATCATTGCGCTGGCAGCAGAATGACCGCGTAACAGACGGACAAGATCTATGCCTAGGCAAGATGCATACTGGCCCGACACAGGACCAGAGAGACACTAAAGGAATTAATTGAATGAACGCATGCATGGTGCGCAAGCATGCATGCACTCGCGATCTGTCAGATCGAGTCGCCCGGTTCAAAAAACAGCTAGGGATTGTAAACCTGGCCACCGTTCTTCAAACTTGAAATGTCCTTGAAAACCGGCACGAGACTCACGCGTGCTTGAAAAACTGCCTCCATCGGTTGCTGGTTGTCCGGGACTCAGCTTGTTACGCCTTCTGATTTGTAAAAGGTTGAAAAGGTCAGACACTCAAGATCTGAACTCGGCGTTTAGCTTCTTTTCTGGCGCATCCTGGTAGAGATTCAGCTTAAAGAGAGCGACGAGCTCGAGAGAACCAGGTTGGGCAGGAAAAAGATGAAAGAAGAGGACGAAAAGGTGCCTAGAGAGACGGCAGCGCTCTCCGCACTGTTCCGGCACGCCAACCCACTCCCCGAGGTACGTCCGCTGCATGTCCCGATCCATCCGGCCGGGTCAATTCAGTCTCTATCCGTCCACCCGTAGGACGCCTTTTAGACAGACTCGACGGGCAGCTGTACTTTAAGTCCCGTCTATGCCGCTGGATTTCACCGACATGCAGCCAACGTCTATGCATGCATGCATGCAGGAAATTTCTGATCGGGCTTGTCGACGTGACAGCTTTGGGCTGTTTTATCTTCTTGTGCTGCTCATCAAAAAGGTTCGCCTACCAGGAAAAAAGCAGCATGAATCGTCCATGAGTAGATGGGGAATGCATCTGGAATGTTTCAAGCACCAGATGAGACCCCC
>JAHBMJ010000135.1:108646-116479 GCA_018398765.1 Chromera velia | reverse complement strand
CCCCTCTCTCTCTCTCTCTCTCTGTGTGTGTGTGTGTCTGTGTCTGTGGCTGTGTCTGTGCCTGTGTCTGTGGCTGTGTCTGTGAGTGCATGTCTGTAGGGACTTTCTTTTCATGTGCTATTTATATCCTTCTCCCCCCCTCTCCTCCGTCTCTCTGAGTGCGTATGTTCGTGTTCGTGTGCGCAATGTCACATGTGTCTGCAGGGGCGGACCACCGTGTCCTTCCCCATGGCTGACCTCTCCGGTGGGCCTCTTGCCTCTCACGAATGCATTCGCACCTTTGTTTCTTCTCGATACAACAGGAGTCGATTGAATCAGCCGTCAGATAGAGCAACAAAATGTGAAGACATGTTTTTGGATAGCAGATGGAAGAGCAAATACGACGGCATGCAGCTAGTCAGTCCGGCCTGCAGCCAAATTCTGTTGGAAGAAAATGATGGCCATAACCGGGTGCTGCAAGGAATCGGATCGTGTCTGGGATGGGTGGGGTGACAAGAAGCTGCATGAGTCGGTGGACGAATGGAGTGAAATTTAGATGCAAGGCAAGGACTTTTCTTCAGACAGCAGGAGTCGTCCAAAGTCATCTAGATTCAAAGATTTAAGGAAAAAATTTGGGACAATGCTCATAGAGTCACATGCAAGTGCATGTCTGTACGGGCTCGCGCGCGCGCGCGCGCGTGTGTGTGTGTGTGTGTGTGAGAGAGAGAGAGAGAGAGAGAGAGGAGGGATCTCATACGAGATGTAGCAGATTGAAAACGCTTGTTTGGATCCAAAACACTCTCCTGAATCTGTTTGTTGTCTTGGAGAGGCTGTTTCTCTTCGACGTGAGGTGTTTCTTCGTTTTTGTTTCCCTAGCTGTCGAAATACATCATTAGTTCTCCTGCATGCGATTCCCTTCTTTCCTTTCCTGTCTCCCACCGTCTCCCTCCCCTGCAGACTTCTCTCTGGGTGCCGGCAAGCTTCTTGTTCTGCTTTCTGCCCTCCCCTTGGGACCCGGCCTCGTCGAAACTCTCCAATGCGGTCAGAGAGGGGGGGAGGGGGGGAGGGAGGGAGGGAGAGAGAGGGAGAAAGGGAGGGAGAAAGGGAGGGAGAAAGGGAGGGAGGGAGGGAGGGAGGCTCAGATTAGTTGGTCAATGGGCAGCATGACTGAAGCTCCCTGTTCAGTATTGCTTGGTGCTCATCGCTTTGAAGTTCCTGCCTTGGTTGAATCGAGCTCTGCCTCTCTATCTGTTTTCTGACCGGATTTCCTCCGGCCATTGCCATCTTTCGTCCGTGTGTCTTTGAAATGAGTTGTGAGGCTGCGTCTGCATTCGACGGGTTCAGAGAGGAAGAACGCAAAGGGGGGGGGGGAGGCGGGGGGTACAGGAAAGAACAATGCGAGGGGAAGGAGGCGAGGAAATGAGGAAGATTTGAGAAGAAAAGGAAGTCAAAGCAGAATACGAAGACAGAGAGAAACGGAAGCAGACAAAGGAACATTTGAGAGTTTCTGCACGTCTTCATGTTCTCTATTTATTGTGGACGACAAACACTTTCACGATGTTAGTCTCCCTTCGTTCCAATCCCTCTGTTTGGTTCTGCTCTGTGCAGGATCGTGGATTTCGAGTGGACCTTTGCTATCGTCCCTGGTCTCCTTCTTGGAGCGTTTGAGAAGAGAAGTGAAGGGCCCTGTACCGGTCTCTGGTCTAAAGACGCTCGTGCTCGCAAGTCAGTCAGTCGGACTGGAAAGCAGAATCCATCCATCCCCATGATCCTAGCCACTGATCAGATAGAAGATCAGGCACACACAGGAGAGGTCATAGTGCGCACAGTTATGTTCATTATCAAAAGGACTCAATTTACAGAAGTGACCTGAAAGAATCATGCAGAGCAAGCGTTTTGTGCGTACACTCGCCTGGTGTGGTAGGCTGTTGTGGCTTTGTGCGATGACAGTCCTGTCCGACAGACACACAAGCTCCTCTTTTGTGCGCAGATCAGTTATTACCCTGCCCGAATTACTGAGTCCTTCTATTCACATGCGTCTTCTTCTATCTGTTCCTCTCTGTGTCTCTCTCTCGTGAGTCACACACTCTTCAAACTCCCCTCTTCACTACGACTGCAGACTGCAAATTGAATCACCTGAACACTGCACAAATTCGCTCACTGTTCGAGTCCCTCCCGGCTTCTCTCGGGAGCCTGGTTCTGCAAGGTTGGGGGGGGAAAGGTTGCTTCTCACTCCTCTCTCTTCCTGAACTGTTTTGAGTGATCTCTTTTCCTTCACGTGTCGTTGCCGTCTCTCTGTCTTGCGTTTCCGCAAATCACCGTGTCTGTCTGTCTGTCTGTCTGTCTGTCTCTCCGCCTATCTGTCTGTCTGTCTGTCTGTCTGTCTGTCCGTCCGTCTGTCTGTCTGTCTGTCTGTCTGTCTGTCTCTCCGCCTATCTGTCTCTCCGCCTATCTGTCTGTCTGTCTGTCCGTCTGTCCGTCTGTCCGTCTGTCCGTCTGTCCGTCTGTCCGTCTGTCCGTCTGTCCGTCTGTCTGTCTGTCTGTCTGTCTGTCTCTCCGCCTGTCTGTCTGTCTGTCTGTCTGTCTGTCCGTCTGTCCGTCTGTCCGTCTGTCCGTCTGTCTGTCTGTCTGTCTGTCTGTCTGTCTCTCCGTCTGTCCGTCTGTCCGTCTGTCTGTCTGTCTGTCTGTCTGTCTGTCTCTCCGCCTGTCTGTCTGTCTGTCTGTCTGTCTGTCTCTCTGTCTCTCTGTCTGTCCGTCTGTCTGTCTGTCCGTCTGTCTATCTTTTCACGTTTCCTTCCGGTTTCTGCACTTTTCTCCTCCCCCTTCCTGCAAGCAATTCCCTCCACCGGCTGTCTGTCAGATCGCTCCGTCTGGCTCTCGACACCTCCAGACTGCCCCGTCTCCTGAGCCTAGATCTGAGTGGAAACCCCCTGGGCCCCTCTGGGGTGGGGGCCCTCTGCCGGGGCCTCTCTGCGTCCCTGTCCGGGTTGGGGCAGGGGACACATGCCGCCCTCCCTCTGCAGACGCTCCGGTTGAAGGACGTTGGAGCAAAGAGAACTCGCAGACGCTCTCAAATCCTCTCAACTGCAGTCTCTCCGTCTCTTGGATCTCTGTGGTGACGACGTACGCCCAGCGGGGCTCGCGTTCCTCGCAGCAGCGTTCAGTACCGGCTCTGTGCCTTTGTTGAAGGTTCTGCTCCTTGCTCACAATCACCTGACAGAGCGAGGTGCCGGATCAGATTTCACGGGCCTCTCTGCTCTTTTTGCTTCCACCAGCCGTCTCCCTGTCTTGGAAGAGCTCGACCTAGGAGCCAACCGTCTGGGTGATGAGGGGTTTCGTTTGTGTGCGCAGGCTGTGAAAGAGGGGAAGCTGAAAAGCCTCCGCGCCCTCCGACTGCCGGGAACACTCGTGGGGGTCGAGGGGGTACATGAGTTGGGTCTGGCCCTCGAGGTTGGAGGGGCTCCTGGGCTTCAAACTTTAGATTTGAGTGGGACGACAGAGGCCAAAGGCGGCATGGCAGCATTATGGAAGGCCCTAGAGTCGGGCTGGCTGTCCGATCTGAGGGACTTGAGATTAGGGCAGCGATCGGAGGTTCTAGGTGTCGGGTTTGCATCGTTGTGTCGAAGTCTGGTGGACAAAAGTCGAAGCGAGGGGTTGCCGTTTCTTCGCTGTCTCGAGTTGCATGTTGCCGCTCTGACTAACTGGTTTAGGGGGGAGCAGGGAGATCAGGAGGGGGTTGCTGAGGGTTTGGGGATTTTAGCTTCGGGTCTGGAGGAGGGGGGCGGCAAACTTGGCCTGCTGGAGAGATGTTCTTTGCATCTGAGTGCACTGCAGGTGAAACGTGAGGTGTTGTTTGGGTTTGTGCGGGCCCTTGGCTGCTGCGGGCTTTCGCATCTGCAGGAGCTGCACTTGAGATGGAAGGAGGATGGAAGCAGTGAGGGGGTGGGGGGGCTTGCTGCGGGTTTGGGATCTGGTAGGCTGGTCAGCCTTCGGCATCTCTGTGTCGATGTGAACGGGTGTGCGGGGGAGGGGTGTAGAGAGCTGGGGGAAGTCCTGAGCACCGGCAGGGCCCCCTTGTCCCTTCGAATTTTGGAGCTTTTTTGGAATTGTGATGAGAGTCTGGGGACTCTCTGTGAGGGCATTTCTGTTGGGTGTGTTCCTCCTTCTCTGGCAGTAGACATTTGTGTGTCAACTAGGATGAGGACCCGGAAAGGAGCAGATAAGGGGGTTGGGGGGTTCTCTAGGGTCATTCGGGATCGGAAAATTCCGGGGTTGAGGAGGTTGGATTTCTCCTGTAATTTGGGAAACGTTGTAGACAGAGAGGGCTGGAGGATTTTCGGTGAGAGCCTGACAGTCTCGAAAGAGCCTCTGATATACTTTGAACAACTGACTTTGTCAATCCGTAGCTCTGTGTTCGCAAACTACGGTTACGGGCTGTTTACTCCCGAGGGTGACAGTGTGGCCGGGTTTTTTAATGGTCTCGCAGGGGGCGAAGGTTCCCTGCCCGCGCTGCAAAGCCTGATCATCCATTCCTGCAAACTGAGCCCTGAGGCAGCGAGAGGTCTAGCCAAGGTTTTCACTTCCGTGAAAGTCCCTAACCTTGCGGAGCTGCAGGTAGACACCGAAAAAATGGGACCAGAGGGCATTCAGGCCTTCACTTCAGCTCTTCTTTCAGCAGCAGAAACTACACCGGGAAGGGGACAGTTGAAGTATCTGCAGATCTTCCTGAATCCCCCAGAAGTCGGTGTCTTTTCGCATCGTGCCTTGGGGTCAGGCAGCCTGTGCAGACTGCAGATGCTCCGCGTGCATGGAAGCCTGTTGGTGCCCGGGGTGATGGTCTTCTGCACTGGGCTGCGGAGAGGTAGGCTGTTTGCGCTTTCAGATCTGCAGCTGAGCCAAGTGTTGCTGCGGCCCGAGGGCGGGAAGGCCCTCTCCGAGGTGGTAAACCGCGCGTGCTTACCGAATTTGAGAAAACTGGGGTTGAACTTTACAGGGCTTGCAAACGAGGGTTTGAGGGCGTTTGCAGAAGCGTGGAGTAGAACAACTCCTCCTCCACTAGAGGTGCTTGCATTGCGAAACAACGGCATCACCGACGAGGGGGCAGGCTTGCTAACCAACAAACGGTTGTCTGTCCGACTATCTTGCCTTTATAGCGTCAACCTTGTTGGCAACCATTTGAGCAACAAGGTTCGAAAGGCGCTTTGCAATCTGTACTGCAAATTTGTCATAAGACCAAAAGACCAGTACTAACGTTCTGCACACTGTCGCTAGCACTGTCGTTGCACCACAACATCCAAAACTTGATTACAAAAATTTGTATAAACTCAGAAATTGAAAAAACTTCAAAAAAGAGTGAGTCTGAGAGCGCCCTGACTGCAAGCCGTTTCGGATCGATTTTCAAAGTTGTTGCATGCAATTTTGAATACAAAAAATTGCATGCTGAGGTTTTAGATATTCAAACTTGACCTGAGTCTCAAATTGTTTAAGTCTGTTTTATTTTTTCGAAGGGCGATATTTTTGAAAATAAGTCTTATTCAAAGATCTTTCTAATTTTTTGTTTTTACAGTTTATTTTTTTTTAAATGACCTACGCTTATTCCTACTCCTTAATATTATCGAAGCTATTGATCGTCGAAGCACTAGTTGGTGCACCACTATTTAATCAAAGAACTAACCACTAAGCTAGTCATCTAGCTAGTCATTAAAACTTATGCTTTTTTAGTAACGCTTTGATTTGATTCTATTTGATTAATAACTTTTTCAATAAAACTAAAAAGAACATAATCATTTTACTGTAATCCATACATTAAATTTAAGTTTCAAATTATTTCAAACTTAAGGTGAATCGATCCCCTAAAATTCGTTTTCTTCTATATATACTGTGCGGCTATTTATCTCAGATTGTCTTAAACATAAAAAAAAATACTATAAATGCTACGAATGGTATGACGAATGCAGAGTGCCAAAGTTATACAAATATTACACAGAATATCATTTGAATCATGATATTAATTACAAAGGAAGAAACTTCTGAAAGGATACGCAAAGACTACATTAACAGAGATATTAACAGTAACATATATAGCTGGCGCATTTTGGTGTGTTACATTAAAATCAATTTTGTAAACTTTTTTAAAAAATATATATAGTATATAACCTCTTGTATTTGGTGTATGGGGGAGTGCATGTTGCACCGCTTTACAGTAGCGGGGCGGGCAGAATTGCTTGATGGATGAATTAAGAAACGCGGCATTGCCTTCATGCATTCGTTTTGTCAATTGATGAGCCTCCCTGCCGTCAGATATCGGGATGAATCTTCTATTCATATTGTTAGAGTATAGTGATGCATGGCGTACATGCCTGTATGTACCTGTCAGCCCTTCCCTTCAACGGTCAGCCCTTCCGTTTCAATACCGCTTTTCATTCTCCGAGACATGCAAACACATAATTTGAATGACGAATGCATGGATGTATGCAGTCGACAGAATGCGGTAGTATGCGGGAAGTTTCTGCGCCGCTTTTGGGGACAAAAGTAGAGGTAAGAAAGAACAAACAAGGAGGTCGGACGGAGGTTCTGTTTGTTTGTATGGTTTCCAAAGTGTGTTTGTCTATCTGTCTGTCTGTCTGCATGTGCCTGTAGCCCGCGCTGTAGCATTGCTTCTGGAGAGATTTTCAACTTTTCCACCCTCCAAAAGTAGTGAGATTTTGGGGTCTTTCCTTCTTTTTCTTCACTTCTGTTGTTAGAGGAGTCTGCCGAAAGGGAGGAGGGGACTGAATCTGGGAGTCGACTGAACCAATACACATACAAATACTCTCACGCACACACATGCTCACACATCAGCACCAGTGGAGAACGTGAAACAAAAACTATTTCCCCGTAGGCAGGGAGGAAAGGAAGTGACCGTACAGAAGAGAAAGAAAGTGAGAAAGAGAGTGTTGTACCCTTTTGCTCGCTGGTAATCATCACAAAGGAGTTGACAGAGACTTTTCTTAGGAATTAAAGAAACAAAAGTCCAAAAATGAGATACAAAAAAAGCTAAAGGGACCTCTAAAAAGCAATCTTGTCCTGAATGAAAAGCGGGTGACAGCCTACGTCTTCAAGTTTTTTGCGATCTCTGGCCCCTTTCCGCCGTAGGTGCTTGCGCGGCATGAGCGGACTTCGTATGACCAAGGTTGCCACATGATCGTCATGATATAAATGGTGGTGATTTGCATGCAGGTGAATTTATGTACAAGAAGACAGGCTTCGCGGCAGAAGACAGCGCCTTCCTTTTGAGATTCTAGGCTGAGAGGGAAGACGCCAACAGCCCCTGTCAAGGTTTTAAGTAGATTATCAAACAGGTCAGTTAATCCGTCAATTGCTTTCTTCCTCTTTTTTTGTCAATCTGTCTGCTCCATCCTCTTTTCTTCTTTAGATGCCTGGACCCAATCGGCCGTCCTTCTTTTCTGCTCGTCTTTCTTTCAGTGTTGTGCATCCGACTGAATCAGTCAATGAAGTGCACTGCGTACTTCTTCCCTGTTATTAAATAAGAGTCCTCAGCTTGGCCGCCCCTCGTTCATTCAGCTGATCAACGCTAAACTTTCTTTCTCACTCACTGCATTGAAGCTCGCCCGCTGATTCATTCAGTTAGTTTATTGGAGTGCCTGCCTACCTGCATGCATCTCCCTCCCTCCCTCCCTCCCTCCCTCCTTCCCTCCCTTCACGTTGTAGGTGGATGGGCTCTTTCTTTCGATGTGTATATGTATTGACGTTTTCCCTCCTTTTTTTCTTTCTTCCTTTCTTTCCTTCCGTACATAGAGCAGAGCTTCAAGCCCTTGACGGACGCGGTATTTCATTTCTCTGCATGCCTCCCTC
>JAHBMJ010000135.1:88646-103646 GCA_018398765.1 Chromera velia | reverse complement strand
TGAAGATGGCAAAAGGCCGGCTACCGGCCTATTTGAAGGAATGGTATGAGAAGTTTGAGGAAGAGCATGGAGTGTTCTCGAACTGGGAGTCGCTGAAGACTGAACTCATGGAGAGACTGAAGGTGACCATGGAGAGGAGTATTGTTTGGGCAAAGCTTTAGGCACTTCGCTGCACTGAAGTCTTAGGGGTGGAGAAGTACAACAAGGCCTTCTCTCAGTTGGTGGGCCAGCTTCCCCACCTGTGGCAGGAAGACGTTGTCGAGGACTACATCGAGGGACTGCCGAACTCCATCGCCCTCCACGTTGCGAAGGCAAAGATACACACTCTGTTAGAAATATAGAAGGAGGCAGCCGAGATCGAAACCTTCCTCTCCTCCCAAACGAAAGGTGGCAGACACCGAGATTTCCGTCTGCACGTTCCCAAGAGTGGAAGGGTGAGCGGTCAACGTAACCAGCCGCTTATCTCTGAGGAAAGGCCCATCCCTATAGATTTGTGTGGGGTCTATTCGCTCCCACCACCACTCACGCCGGACGAGAGAACCCGTTGCATCCGGGAAGGACGGTGTTTCCATTGCGCCTGTTTGGTCATAGTGCCAACAGATGCCCAGGGCCACAAGGCTGGGTAAATTATGGCAACTCCCATATAGACTCGTAGAGATGGGGGCAAGGAGGAGAAAGGCAGTAGGCATGCAGTGGTAATCCCCAGCAGGGTTCCTCCTTCCAGGCGTAGTGGAGGGGGGGACATAGAGACTCGGGCCCTTGGGGTAGAAGGCATGGTGGTCGTAGAAAGCATGGAGGTGGCCGTGACGGTGACGATCTGGAGTCTGGACGATCTACGGGGGCTATGAAGAGGGAGAAGTGCCCCTGACACGTGGTTAGTGTGGTCAGTACACAGAAATATATGGAGATCCCCAAGAGTTTGATATTCCCATCGAACACATAAACACGTGTGACACAGAGTCGAATTCCGCTCTCGATTTGTTCTCTGATTTAGACTTTCGTCCAGGGTTGTTTGTATACTTTGGCCGAGTGGCAGGTGTGCCTGTCAGAGTTTTGGTTGACTCCAGAGCGGATGATATTTATCTAGATCACAGATCTGCCCGTGCCCACCGCATCCATGTATGCAGATTGAGACGACCAACTCCGGTACATGGGGCGTTAAAAGCTTCAAAGAAGGCGATCAAAACGCAAACGGTTCGGGAGTGTGCACCCTCTGTGCCGGTCAGCATCCAAGGGTACCAAAAGACAGTAGGTGCCATGCTGGCCGACCTGGAGGAATATGATTTAATTTTGGGAACAAAGTGGGGGCGTGAGTATGAGCCAGAGTTACAGTGGTCGTCTCAAAGTCTGCGTTTTTGGTTCAAGGGGAAATTGATTTACTGGGTGCCTGATGCAGAGCTTGAAGAGGAGGAGGAATTTTCAGATTGTTCCCCTCTTCTCTCTTCTGTGCAGGCACACCGAGCAATCCGGAAGGGGGCAGTCTGCCACATTCTGCGGTTGCAGACAAGATCCTCTCCTAGTGAGTTCGGTGCATGTCGGGTTCAAGGGCTTCATGAAATACATGAGGGGGAAAAGAATGTGGAGATGAAGGAAAAAGGAAAGGGGGGTAGTGAGACAGTGAATGACTTTCTTTCTTCGCTCCCGGCTGACTATCCTGTTTTCTCTTCGCTTGATTTGAGTGAGGTGCGTGAGTTTCTTCAAAAACCGTCCGTGCCTATCGATGTGAAAAGAATTGTGGTGGAGAATGCAACTCTCTTTCCTAACTCTCTTTCAGGATTACCTCCGTCTTGGGGCGAGAGGCTGGATTTCAAGATCGATTTGGAACCCGGCCACCCACCCCCAGCTCACCCACCTTACCGTCTTTCTCTTGGTGAGTTGGATGAGCTGAGAAAGCAGGTGGATACATATTTGAAACAGGGATTCATTCGTCCATCATGCTCTCCGTATGCAGCTCCAGTGTTGTTTGTACAGAAGAAAGACGGAAGCATGAGGATGTGTTATAATTACACAGCACTGAACAGAATTACAATCAAAGACAAACACCCACTCTCTCACCCACAAAACCTCATTGATCGGCTGCATGGGGCCAAATTCTTCACTGCACTTGATCTCAGACAGTACTACCATCAAATGAGAGTAAGAGAGAGAGACATCCAGAAAACAGCATTCACGACACGGTATGGAAATTTCGAGTGGTTGGTTATCTCTTTTGGGTTGACAAACGCTCCACTGGCAGCAATGAGACTCATTCAGTATATATTGCATGAGTGTTTAGATCGATACGTATCGGTTTTCATTGATAATATTTTGATTTATTGGCGGATAAGAGAAGAGTATGTAAGGCATGTGTCTCGGGTTGTGTCTTGGGTTTTGTTTTTGTTGAGATAAGCGAAATTGTTTGCAAAGCTTTCGAAATGTTATTTTTTTTAAAGAGAGGTTGTTTTTCTTGGATTAAAGATTTCAGAAAAGGGAGTGAGGCCAGAGAGAAGTAAAATAGAGGAAATTGAGAACTGGCCTGTACCGAAAAGCACAAGTGAATTACATTCTTTTCTTGGTTTAGCGTCGTGGGTGAGAAGATTTATTTTCGAGTTCAGTAAGAAGGCTGCTCCGATGTATCGCTTGCTAAAAAAGAAGGTGAAGTTTGAATGGAAAAAAGAGCAGCAAGCGAGCTTCGAGACAGTGAAAGAAGCCGTGAAGAAAGTGACGGAATTGTTTGTTCCCGAACCCACCCGCCCATTTGAGGTCTTTGCAGATGCCTGCGAAAAGACTTCAACGCTCGCGGCGGTATTGATGCAGAAGGACCCACAGGTCGGAATTCTGCGTCCGTATGCCTTCGCATCAAGAATGATGAGCCCCGCAGAGAAGAACTACCATATTAAAGACAAAGAATTTTTAGCGTGTGTGTTTGCTATAAAGATTTGGCGTCCGTATGTCTCTTGCACTACTTAAGTGTGGAGCGATCATGAATCTTTAAAAACGATCACGTCGACTGCTGATCGGATGCAAATGTCTCCGCGCATGCGTCGTTGGGTGATATTGTTTGATTAGATTGGAATCGTTCCTCGCTATATGCCGGGATCGAAAAATCGGGTGGCGGATACATTGAGTAGAAAGCCAGTGAGAGAGACAGAGGTAAACAGGGAGACAGAGGAGAAGAGAGAAACAGAAGCAAACAGAGAGACAGAGGAGAATAGAGAAACAGAGAAGAAAAGAAAGATAGAGAAGGAAAGAGAAAACGTTGAGGAAAAGAGTGAAGAAGAAGAAGAAGAAGACAGAGAGAAAAGAATTCTGACGGGAATAGAAATGAGAGTGAACGTGGATGAAGAGTTCCTGAGAGAGATAAAGAGATGATACAAGAAGGAAACATTCTTTCAGGAACTATGTGAGGTGCTTAGGCATCCAAAAGAGCCGGTGCCTCGACACTTGAGAATAAGAATTCAATCATTCACTTTCATGGATGGCCTCCTATATTTTAAAAATCGTCTGGCCATCCCTACTGATATATTGCAGAGACAGATCATCTCAAAGCACCACGACACCATGTTAGGCGGACACCTAGGGCCAGAGAAGACTTTTTTGAAGGTGAACAGTAAGTTTTACTGGCCTAACATATACCGCTCAGTGAAGAAATACGTGGCCTGCTATGATGTATGTCAGAGAGCAAAGCATTCAATACAGAAAAAACCAGGTTTGCTGAATCCGCTGCCCATCCCTAAATTTGCATATAAGAGTCTTTCTCTCGACTTCCTGTTTGGTCTGCCGAGGACATTATATTAGGGAAAGATTGTGGATAGAATTCTGTCTGTAGTTGATCGTCTGTCAAAAGATGCATTCTTTATTTTAGTGTGGGAGGAGATCACAGGAGAAGAAACTGTGTCTGTTGTGTTTAAAAGAGTGGTATGTTCTGTTGGCATGTTTCGGTCCCTCGTCTCTGATCGTGATTCTTGCTTTATTTCTGCCTTCTGGCGAGAGTTACAGAAGCTGTGGAATTCAAAAATGAAAATGAGTTCCTCTCGACACCCACAGACAGATGGAGAGACAGAGAGAGACAATAGGATAATCAGGGAGATGTTGCAATGTTTCGTGATGGACCATCAGGAAGACTGGGCCGAGGCTTTGCCTGCATGTAATTTTGCCTACAGAGACAGTGTTCATCCTGTGACTGGTCTCTCACCTTACAGATTCACGCATGGGTTTGATCCAATTCATCTGTCTGCAGTGTCGGTCAGGGGAAGCTCACTGTCGCCTTCTGTAGCAGACTTCATCGCAAGGCACAAGGCAGAGATCGTCCAGGTGAAGGAATTGTTGGAGTGGGCCAGAGAGATAGCAGCCCGCTATTATGATCGACACCGCAGGGAATTGGAGGTTGGTCCTGGAGATTGGGTTTTGGTGCACAGAAAGTTCTTTGAGCAAGAAAAGAGACTGGAAGGACAAAAAAGAAAGGTGGAGCTAATTTGGTTTGGTCCCTTCGAGGTAGAGAGAATGGTGACAAGAGGAGCGTATGAGCTTATCTTTCCGGCAGGTGTGCGCATTCACCCTGTAGTGAATGTAAGCTATTTGAAGAAGTATATTAGAGAGCCGGGAGATCCTCCACCTATAGTCAGACTCCCTAGATTTGAAGGACCAGAATATGAAGTGGAAGAGGTATTGGAATAAAGAAAAATCGGTGGAAAGTCGTATTATTTGGTGAGATGGAAGGGATTCAGAAAGGAAGATGCCTCATGAAAACCAGTAGAAAATCTTTCACGTGCAAAAGAAGCAATTGCTGACTTCAAGAGAAGAATAATGCAAAGGAAGTGAGGCCTGGGAGTGGATAGGCATGTGTGAGGGATGAGTTAGAGAAGGAGTTAGTAGAAAAGTTAGTGAGCTTCAAGGTGAGAGACAAATTAAGTAGGCGTGGATAAGCTGGACAAAGGAGGTGGTGCTGGGCAGGTGACTGGTACGTTAGATCTAGTCGGTCGTGGCATACCGACATCTATGCATGTTTCTTAACTGATTGATGCAAGCCTGAGTACTCAGCCACAGAACTGAGCGTGGACGTCAGTTTGGCGGATGGGCATGTGTGAGGGGCGTGCCCGGGGCTGAGACGTCAGGCTGTACATGTGGCGGCGCAAGAGGTGCTGCCAGGGCGTGAGCGCGCATAGTATAGGTACCGGGACCGGGTCGGAGATGGCTTGCCGCCGGGCCACGAGCGCGCGCGATCATATCGATTTTAGTGAAGGCTGCTATGGGACGAGGCCAAATAAATGCAGTTAATGGTTCGAGCAGCCTGGTGCATGAAGTGATCAACAGACTGTTTGACTGGCTAGATTGAACGCTGACGCTTCTAGGTCAGACGTACCTTCAGACCACCATATAGCATTGTATTGTTTTTCTTATACGAACCCTCAAGTCATTTTCGAAAGCCTTCTGCAAGAACAAGGTGGGGCGGCGACGTCAGAAGTCCGCTGCCGGGGCCTGCGTGCATGCATGCATGGGGCCCAACCCATGCAGCGGAAGTGCATGCATGCATGCATGCAGCTATGCATGGCTCGCCATACAAGGACTCTTCGCAGATCGATCGAGTCATACAACCTCTATAGCAGCGCCAGCAAACTAGCCTGGCTTCGAAGCGTGTCTGCATTCTGTTTTTGATACCCAAGCAGCCAGACAGCATTCGACAAAAGGAATTGACCTTTCTCGATCGACCGCGAGCTTCTCGATCGACCGCGAGCTTCTCGCCTTACCTATTCTGAATTGTCAGCCAGTAATTGCCGTGCCGCTGTTAATTCCCACATGGAGCGAAGGAACTCGGGAAAGAACGACAAGGGGAAGGAGGGCGGCATGGAAGGAGTGGCAGAAGTTGCGAGCCCTCCAGCTCTTACAACACAGGCCCCACCCAATGAGGGGGGGGCAAAGAAGACCGCAACCACACCTGAGGAAGGGGGGGGGAGAAAGTCCAAGCAGGAAGGACAGAACAGAAGAACCAGTTCCCCAAAGGAGAACCAAAAGTCGCCTCCAAACAATTCCAAGTCTGTCGACCCCTCCGAACGTACGGAAATACCCAATGAGCGACTGCGTGAATGCATGCACCATCAGCATGCATGCATGTCTCTCGTCGATCTTCTTCCAGCTCGAGTTTTTGTAGGTTTCCTTCTTTTTCTCCTTTTCTGCACGCATGCATGCGTATTTATGCACAATGCAAGGCCGCAGATCTTTGGATGGATGGCATTATTGATATCTGTATATATCTGTGCGTGACACATGCAGAGACGTGGAAAGGTGGATGGACGGCATTGCATTATGTCTAACATGTGCGTGACGCATGCATGCAGGCGCACAGAGATATTGATGGACGGCATTCCAGTTCCGGAGCCCAAGTTCTCCTTCCTTGCTGTTGCCAAGTTCATCGTGGCCATCCTCATCGGGGGTTCTGTGTCTCTGGTGGCGCTCCTGTTCATGAACCCCAGCGAGTCCTGGACTCTATCCGAGGTCACGGACTTCTCTCTGAAGACCACCGACTGCAACGTGCAGATCCAGCAGGGTGCGCTCCCTCCCTCCTTCTGCCCTGTCTGATGCATGCGTGCTCTAGCTGTTGTGCCAGGCGTCTCTTAGACAAATCACATGCCCATGGCGTCTCCGCATACATGAAAGACGCTGCATCGTTTTCTCACACATTCGTCTTACCTGGCTGTATCGTGCCAGAAGCGCACGCATGCATGCATGTGGCAGTGCGTCTGCATGTGCGTACGGATCACACGTCCACCTCTTCCCTCCCCATGGATCTATCTGTGTTGTTTGCCTCCTGGATGGATGCAGCTGACTTGGGGGATTCCCCTGCGAAGGTGACTCTTTACAGGACAGCCATGTCGGACCTCACGAATGACCTCGCGAGAACCTTCTCCTCCTCGGGAGACCAGACGATCCTGGAAGTGAAATCCTCCAGCGGCAGCGAGTGGCTCTACTGCGATGTGATCGTGGAAGTAAACTTGGACTCTGACCTTCATTTCACCTCTCTGTCGGTCGACTCTCTCAACACTCGGCTTCGAAGGTCCGTCCGTGTGTGCTCTCTCGTTTGTCGTTTGTGCCTGTTCATTTATTCATACATTCATTCATTCATTCATTCATTCATTCATTCATTCATTCCCAATGTGCCCACTTTTTAGTTCAGACCAGGAAGCCAAGAGTGGAGACAGACTGTGAATAGTAGGTTCTACTCTACATACGAATAACTGTGCGGGATCGATCTTGTGAGTGAGATTCTTTCCATCCACGAACTAACTTGATGGAATGTTGCTGCCTGCATGCCACTGTCAATCCTGACTACCTGCCTGCAGACTGTTTGTCCAAACTCCCGTGAAGGTATCGGGCGAGTTGAAGGTCGCAGCCAGCATCGCTCAGGTGCACTTCTCCATGACGCCCCAGGCAGGCAGCGTGGACCTGAACGTCAACGAGGGGTCTCTCGTGATGCCCATGGCAACACCCACAGAGACCTTCGTGGAACACTCCCTCGAGGCCGTCAACAGCGCCATCATGCTGACCTCTGACACGGACTGCGACGTGCGTCAGTCAGGGCCCCCAAAGAGAGCCTCTCTCTCTCGCATGAAGCTCTCAAGTTTTCTTAGAACAGTATATATGATGCCTTCATGCCGCTGTATCTGGTGTTACAGCTTCCTGTGCGCCCTCTCTCTCTTTGGACCCTTCTGCCCTTGGACGTTTTTTCTGTACCTAAAGGTGCATCAATCGGCAATCTGTGTGCTGGCTCAAGGCATGTGACAATTTAGGCGCGTAATTGAAAATACTCAAAAGCCGATCTATGAAGTACTCATATCGACACAGAGAGACAGAAAAACGCACTCACTGCGATCTCAAATGTGCAGGTCAACATGGTACTTCCCAAAAACACCAGCGACGACCTGTTCCTGGCTGCGGGTTACATCGAACAAACCTCCGCAGCCTCGGACAACGACACCCTCACCCTAAGGGCAGCCCACTTGTACAACGCCCCCGGGGGGGCCAATTCCGTCCGATCGCTGACCGCCAGGACAGATGGCTCCCCCCTGTACGTGTTTGTGGAAAGCGACTGGCAGTGGGAGGGCTCTCCGAAAGACTACATCCTCTCTTCCAAGAACATGAGCGCGTTTGTGGGGGACAACCACAGGCGTGCCATTATCTCCCCTGCAGACTTTGCGTCAGACAAACTGGCCGAGTTCGCAGCCTGGACCGAGGACCAGGCAGTCACTCAGCAATGGGTGCAGGATGTGTCGGTGTGGGGCCCTGCTTTTCCGTCGGGCGCCTTCCGCATTCTTTCCTCGAATGTCTTGAAGGCATTCTCTACAACCATATGGGCGGTGATCTCTGCAAACGTGCAGGGAGCGCCTCTCCATAAATTCACAGTGCCGACTTTCGGCCCCGGTATCTTCGTCGGTCGTCTGATCGATTCTTCCAGTACTCTGACCTATTCCTCCTTCTCGGACTCCGAGGGGTTGATGACAGCCCAGCAGGTGCTTGAGGCCTCCAGTGACGCGTTCGCACGTCTCGTAGCACGGCGAGACCTCGGGCTGGAAACCTTGGAAGAAGGTAACAGGAAGGAGGTGCTTGCAGCAATTGCACCTTTCCTCCCCCCCTCGGACAAGAAGGTGGTCACCTACATTCAATTCCACGGTGACGGAAACGTTGAGTACGAAGTGTCCAGTGACAACGAGGAGGTGAGGGCAGAGGACATTCCCATCGTGGGACTCGACGCAGGGCCGAGCGCGAACTACACCATCTTTGCTGCATGGCTGGCTCAGATGCTCATCGCTACGTTGCTGGCCTCCGCCTTCACCTACCTCTTCTTCAGTCGCACCCTCGTCGGCTTCGTGAACAAGAGGAACCTCGCACTTGAGAACAACGTGACCACTCTGTCTGTCCCAGAATTGCAGCCCCTCGACGAGGCGAAGGAGCCTCTTGTGGCTGTGTGCAAGCCGTCCTACGGAGGCAGGGGGGAAGTGACTCTCAGATGGTGGGTGGGCCTCGCAGTTTGGGTTGGTTGCATGGAGTCTAACAATCATGACCGTTGGTTGTCAAGAGAAGGTCCCGTTTTCTTTCAGCGGGCTCTTTTATGCAAAGACAGAAAACGACTCTTCAGTTTTTTTCTCTTTCGATCGCTTTTCTGCATCCGTTCGCTTGTATTGAGAAAACGTGTCACGATGTATGGAAGTTTTGTCGTTGTATCGCAGGAACGTAGGAAGACGCTTTCCCTCGCGTAGACTTGTGGCTATTTTAATACGAGAGAGGGATTTCTCTTTTGTGTCGTCTCCAGTTGTACTACATGTTTCAACTAAGCTTCCCCCTCTTCGCTTCTCAACGAAGAACGGAATCCATTCAATTACCGCTGGAAGCACAAGCAAACCCATGCTTCTTCTTCTTTGTACCCGCATGCATGCAGGTCGCAGTTCCCTTCTCTTGCCCAGATGAAGTCCCGAGAGAGGGCTTCAGTGGTGTACTGTTGCAAGGTGAGGGCGACTTCCTTCTCGAACCCCTCCCAGAGGAGAGAGGCGGAGAGGTTCAACGAAGTGTGCCACCAGATGTGGCAACAGTGGACCTTCACCGAGCGAGACACGAAGAGACAGAACGGACAGTCAGTGTACTCATTCAAATGGGCGGAGAAGGGACTTTTCGAAGGTGTTGTCTACTCCTTCAAGGTCCGTCCTTTGATCGCCGCAGAATCAAATCAGAAATAGAACGAACAACGAATGAATGCGTGCCTTTTTTTTTGTTGAGAACAAACACAGAAATGAGAGAGCGCAAAACAGACAAAGCTGAAATGAAAGTGCAGGAATGAAAAGTTGAACCCTTTCGTCTACTTCTGCCAGGCTCAAAGGGTCGGTTTAGATGAATGCAGACCCGCAACAGGCCTCATGCATGTGTTTGGCGCAGGATCCATGAACTCTGAATCAAATAGACCTTCATGTACATGAGCGAACCTTCCATCGGGAGACTGAGAGAACGGTTCACAGTCTTTTGTGAGTGCGCGTGGATCGTACCCGATTCTCTCGCCTTCATGCACTGTTCTCGATTGAAACATGTGAATGAATGAATGAATGAATGAATGAATGAATGAATGAATGTTGATTGTGGTGCATGCATCCTTGCAGGTGAACGTGTCTCGCAACAAGGGTCTAGGGACAACATTCTGGTCCAACGAGCAGCTGATCACCTCGGTCTCTGCTTCTGATATTCCCCTCGTCTGTCTGTCCACCATGCTGGAAGGCAGACCCATACAGTCGCCTTTCGGAGTCTTCTCCGTGTGGCATCTGAACCCTGTGCCCACCCTCTCGAGGGGCATCGACGGCAAGGGGGTCGTTCAGCCCGACATGGACGAGGGTGGTTACGGGAACCTGATGTTCAGGAATATGAGACTGTACCGTCTAGGCAACCTCCTGAAGAACTGGGGGCCTTTGGGGGGAAAAATAGTCCTCAAGGCTTACCTGATGTCCCCCGAGTTCATGGAGAATTGGCCTGAGGCTTTGAAGGAGACCGACCAGTCTGAAAATCTCCTCTTCACGAGTGACGCTCTGGACTTCCGACGGAATGAGTACAAGCCCCTCAACGATGCCTCCCTGCTTGAGACAGACGTTGTGTACACCCTCACTCGAGAGCCGAAGAAGAAGAAGATCTCGGAATTGAACGACAAGGAGCTGGCAGAATTAAAGAAGACGTGCCAGAAAGAGGCAGTGTTTATCGAGGACCCGGGATCGATGGGACTGCCCCAGTGGAAGAAGCTCCACAAGGCCATCTTCGGAGATGCTGGACCGAAGAAAGCGGCGCACACAAACATCCGGGTAACCTTCAGCGACTCCAAAGGGCACAAAAAAAGTGAAGAGACCTGGGAAAATGCCCAGGTTGGTTGGTTGGTCAGAAAAGCAGGCGGCACTCGTGTCTCTTCTCCTCTTGGCTCTCTTAACATGCTCATGTGTCCACAATATTCATCAGGAATCCCGTCTCTTTCTCATGTAAGCCAGTGTGTTCACATTCAAGTAATTCGCCTTCCTTCACCGGCTCGCTGCATGTGCAGGTTTGGGACTCCGAGTCTCGCACTCTGCTCTTTGTGCTCGTCGGAGTAGAGGACGACCTTCTTATAGGAGGAGCCTCCGTCCCTCTGAAGTCGCTGCAGGTAAGCACGCAATTCTTTTTCAATGTCCCTCTGCTCTTTTCCATGTGTGTCTAACACTCTTTGCAAATGCATTGAGCGAACGGCATTCTGCCACGACCACAGAACTTTTTTATTACTCAAATGTCTCGGGCTCCTCTTGATGCTGCTCTTGTCCGTCTCGGATGTGTGTGCGTTTGCTACATGACCAGGGCACTAGTCCGTTGGGTCGTGTATGTCTGCATTGAGTCTGGCATAGTTGCGCATTCCAAACATGTGCATGGTACGCCCAGTTGTTCAGTTCACCCTGCCTCGTTTGCTCCAGTGTGCAAGCAGAGGCCTGCAACACGCAGGGAATCCTTGCGATCGTAATTTATACACCCACTTGAAAACTGACAGTAACGTACACACACACCTCTTTTGTTTGTCCGCTCCCCGCAGGCAGACATCCGCAGAACCTGGAGGAAGAACGAGCTGGATCCCGACTACAAGCTTCCCCAGGGGGGGCAGCAAGACGAGTACCACGTGTGCCACGAGTATTTGAGCGTCTTCGGCGTCAACGGGCAGATCTTAGGCGACCTCCAGTTCCGCGCGTCTATGAACTCGGAGTTCTCTGTGTTCCCAGACATCGCCAGGGGCTCCGCAGTGTGCCTTGGAGAGAGTCTGAACGTGAACATCGACTCTCAGTTGGCCAAAAAGCTGAGAACGAACGAGGCATCAGTGTGTATCGTGAGAGAGCTAGAAGATAGTGCATGATAAGACACGCTCGAGGCAGGCGAAGCCTGTTCTAAGTGGTTTCTCTTCGGACTCGACTTGACCTTGCCTCCTTCTCAACTGTCCGTACGTCCTTGCGAAGACACCGCTGCATCTGGGCGCCTTCGTCAAGAGACTCCCTGCAGACAGCATGGCCGTTTGCTTTTTGTTTTCGCTGCAAGGTGGTCATTGATGGTCGTTTAGGGGCGGCTGCTATGGTAGTGATATGTCTGGTTTACTCACGCAGTCAACTTTGTAGTGCGGCCCGTCGTATGTGCTTCTCGGAAGTCCTCCCATCTTGTCTTTCTGCACTCTCACTTTTTAAGCCTCATTTGAACGCTCCGAAAACAGAAGAAAACAAACATGACTGCAGTGCGGCGTCGACATCCCCGCTTCTGTGCCCGAACTCCGGGTGGTCATCGGCGACCAGCACTACGGTGTGATGAACGTTGAAGCTCTACCCGATGTCGAAGATTCTGGCGAGGGGTCTGAGTCCACCAAGCACAAGAAGTACTTCCTGTGGGAGGTCCCCAAACTTGTCAAGGAGGAGGATCAGGAGACCTCGCGCAAAAGAAACGAGAATGGGGGGAAGATGAGAAAAATGGGGCACGCAGAGGAGATCGTCAGAATGATACAGACACGGCCCCGGCAGGCCTACATCGAGCTGAGACTTCCCGACTCCGCCTCGAGCAAGAGCCAACGGAGGCGTGGCGGCGGTACGTACAAGCTTCTGAGAAGTGCGACGTTTGTGCTTCGGGACAGCCCGCTCACCTTCGAGGTCTCGATGGCCTACGCCTCTTGGTGCCAATACCAGAGACTTCCAATGGATGACATGAGCGCAGAGTGGTACCGTGAGAGGAACGTGGAGATTGAGAAGAAAAAGCTGGCGCTGTTCGAGAATATGTACGACCACAGGCTCACGTTTCAGTCGAAGAAACTGTGCTCTGTGGCAGAGGCAGAGAAGCATTGCGAGTCCACGCACGATGACCTCGAAGACACACACACACTTGTCGGGGATGAGGCCGAGCGTCTCCAACACGATGCCCATGCCGCAGTGATCAAGTGCAGTGGAGCACTGCTCCGTGACGTGGAACCTCTGTGGGACCACCTTGGTCAGGAGTTGGTCGTTGCGGAGATGAAGGTGGTTCAGAACCTCGCCCTCAAGCGGCGAAGGCGCTTTCACTTGGACTTTTCCCTCTACCACGGTGTCAACGTCTACGGCATCCTCATGGAGGCCATAGGCGGAGGTATCACGAACATCTTTCTTGCCCGGTGCGCTCAGCTGTGCTGCGAGGTGTGCGTGATGCTGGGACAGGTACTCTTTCTTCTCTTCCCCGCCTTCATCGTCACCGCCGTGATTGTCGCCACTGACTGGATGGAATTTGTCTACCGCCCCTTCTCAACGTCGTTTCCCGCCCGGTGGACCTACTTCGGTCTAGGGGCCATGAATGCGAAGGGAACAGAGTGCCCTCCTACCTGGGACAGCACAGCTGGCTCCAAGGCCATAGCCCATTGGGCAGCGTGTGGGTATGGGGACCCGACACCTGTAGTGGGTCTGTGGGCGGTGGTGCTCTTCCTCGTCTTCATTGGCTACGGCGTGCTGATCGTCTTCTCGACTATCTACTTCAACTTCTTCTCCCTGCGTAACCTGTCGGTGTCTCTCAGGAGAAACAGGAAAGAAGTCAAACAAATCTCCAAGGCCATCAGCAGTGGGCATGATGTTGATCTGAACACCAGCGAGGCGAGATCCTACTACAGGGGACTGTGTGGTCGGTGCGACAGAGTGCTGAGCATCGTGACGTGGTGCTGCTGGGGCACCATGGTCTGGGCCTGCGCTTTCTACGTCTTCTCCATCCTGATTTGGGTCCTTTTGGCAGCTCTGATCAATCCCGAGCAACTGGCCCCCCTGGCTGCGATGATCGTTGCGATTCTGGCCGTCCCCTCGTGGGTGATGTCGAAGCTCCACGAGGCTGCGGGGCAGGTCCTGAAGATCGTGCAGTCCCTCGTCGACACCGCTGTCGCCCTCGTTCTGCAGTTCCTCAAATTAGACGACATGCAGCAGGAGACGGACAAGGCGGAGCTGCAGCTGCGGAAGCTGCAGGGCGCATTCGAGAAGTTGGAGGACGCGGTCTTCTCCGAAATGGAGGACATCGGAATGGTCGTCGAGGAGGCTGCTGGTCAGTTGGCTGCAGCAGTCAGTTCCGAGGGCGAGAGAGAGTCGCCTTCCCACTCCGCCAGTGCTGCTGCTGCCACCGGTAACGGCACGCGTTCGGCAGGACCTCCAGCAGGACCGCCCCGACCCGTCGTGATTCCTGTCGCTGAAGATGACGACCTCTCCGGTGCTGTGGACGATCTCCTCATAGAAACAGACCTGCAGGCGTCTAAGGCGAAGAAGAGCAAGAGTGGCTCGGGGGGGAACAGCAAGGGGGGGGCAGAGACGGAAACCAAAATGGTCGAGATGTTGAAGAAAATGATAAAGGACGCAGCGGCCAAAGGAGTCAGCGAAGGCCTCATGAAAGAAAACGGGCAGCCGTATCCCGATTTCGTCAACAAGCAGCTGGACAAGCTCCTCGACATCTTCATCTACCTGCTGTTAAGGTCTGCCGCCACTGTAGCTCCCTCCCCGCATGTGTATCTCTTGTTTGTAACCTTCGAAGCATGGACTAGCGCTTCTGTACATGCACATACAGTGGATACTTTCAGATGGATTTCTGTTGCATTCCAATCAATTTCTCGGCGAGGCTGAAGCTTCGTCAACCAACGACGAGCTGTTGCAGTACCGCTCTCTGTCTTTACTTCTGCATCCCTCTTTTTCTTTTGTGCAATAAATGAATGTGAATTGAACCACGCAACAGAGAGAGAAGAAGGGGTCGCCATTGTAGATATACACACACACACACACACACACATACACAGACACAGACACACACGCACAGGGAGAGAGAGGGGACGGGGGGGGGAGAGAGAGAGAGAATAAGAATCTCTGTTGCGAATGCAGTCGTACCGCCTCCTCTTCGGGGACCCTGCTTTTATTGTTCGGTCATTGGCTTTTCTTGAACTCATTGAACGATCGAAGTGACATCTCATCATGGTAAGCTTTATCATCCAGTTGTGAGCATGCATTCATCTCATGC
>JAHBMJ010000135.1:76146-83646 GCA_018398765.1 Chromera velia | reverse complement strand
TTCTGATTTTGACTTGGCGGCTGGATGGTGCGTGCTCTCAGACTGACAGAAAGAGGACTGCGGAGGTTTGCATGCATGGGTGAACTTATGGTGCGCCTTTCTTAGTTCATTGCGTGTGTTTGGTTGCTTTGTTAGTCCATTGCGTGTGTTTGGTTGCTTGTTGACTGACTGTCTACAGGACTGCGGGTTGATCCCTCTCCAGAAACTCCCCCAGCTTCTATTCTCGTTCAGGAAGGACGGGGTCGACTTTGCGGCCTTCAAGGAAATTCTCCAGAGAATTGGGGTACCAGTCAACGAGAGACTGATGAGACAAGTCAGAGAGCAAGAAAGCACAAGAATATCCTCCGGCCGTGCATCTATCTCCTCATACATAGCCTTAGGGTTACGTCTGTATGACTCTAGGTCTTCTCTTCAAAAGTTGCCTTCTTGTGGTGGTACGTTGCACAGCGGAGCCTGTAGGGAGCCGACTGATCAGTCCGACAGATTTTGCATCCTGTCCTCTGGAGGAAGGGTGGGAATAGAAAGAGGATCTGATTTGTTTGCCTTCGCGGACAGAGATAGACTCTCTTGGCTTCCCCTTTTGTTCCACGAGGCACCTTCTCCATCCCTCTCTTACGTGCAGCTTCGCTTGAAGTTCCCCCCCTTTCTTTCTGTATGTGTGTGTACGTGCATGTGTGTGTGTGTGTGTGTGTGTGTGTGTGTGTGTCCATGATGCAGGTATTCACCCGGATGGACATCGACGGAAGCGGACGGCTGGGAGTCCACGAGTTCAAGGCAGGATTTCTCAACGTAAGATCGGAGCGAATGATCGAAAGAAAGAGTGGGCAGAGAACAAAAGGCTAGAGCGACAGACGGCGGCAGAAGTGGAGTGAAAGTCTTCGTAAGCAACAGAGACTGGATGACTCGCAGCAGAGTAACGTGTATCCCGCCAGGAATGTGGTTTCTCCAATTCTGTTTGGCCGCACTCCCTTCGTGTGTGCCTTTTACCCGTCATCCCTCCGTCTTTATCTTCTTCTTCGCCTCCTCCTCCTTCTTCAGACTGAAGTTGATCATGTTTTCTGTCTAACTGAGAGTGCACACCTTCCTTGATCGTTGATGTGTGCTGCCTCCGCATGTATCTGCACACATGCAAAAATACATGCACGCATATCCTCGATCTTCTCGATCTCTGTCCCTGACAGGTTTTCACCACAGTTCTTCCAGTCGCGCTGGTGGAGTCGATCGGGTTGAGCGAGGGCGAGGTGGTGGCGGGGGGGATCGGGCTGGCGGTTTTGCTGGTTCTGGTCTTCGCATTCATTCTCCTCTCCTTCGCAGCCTTCGGAAGCCTCTCTGCAGGTGGGCGGGCACGCGGGTGGACTGCCTGCCAGCAGCACGTGCATGGCATGCACCACTTTGGTTTGGGGGGTAACGTTGGCGTGTGCACGTTCTGTGTTTCTTTTGTGTCGCTGTCTGCCTCTGCTAGTCACCTTGTCTGCTGAGCGTTAAACTCTTCCAAGTTGGTATGCATGAATCAATTCTTGAAGCGTACATGCGTGCATCTGTATTATTTCTGCAGGCTGGGGCAGCACTCTTGCTCAGTTGGTGCTGGTGGGGGGGGCCTCTGGCGGTGCTGCGAGTGGGGGTGCTCCGAAGTCTTTGCAGAAGTACATCGACGGAGTGGCGGAGTCTCTCTCGGAGTGTCTGCAGATTCCCAAGAGTGCAATTTTGAAAGGCATGGAAGGAATCATGGAGGGGAGCGGGAATGCCGGTGCGGGGGGAGGGAAGGCGCAGGCAGGCGAGGGAGGAAAGAACACAGAAGGACGTGCCGAAGTGAACGAGGACGAAGAGGAGGTGTGAGCAGACAGAGAAAGGACAAGAGAAGAAAAGAAACAGACACCCCCTGAGACAACGGAAAGAACGCCTCCCTCTCGCCTTGCTTCGATCTGCGTGTGAGAGAGACATTATGCATCGTCCTTTTTCTCCTGCATGACTTTGAATGATTTATGACCCATGGCTCCTTCATTTCATGAAAAGGGAAATGTCCATTGTCGTTATCACGGTACGAGAAATGACGCTTTCATTGCCAGGAGCATGAAAAAGCGACAGGATGAGAAACAGTGGAGCAGTCGGAGAAAGCTTTATTTAGTTCTTGCACCTTGGGGCAAAATCAATGGAAATGACCACAAACAATGACTTCAAGTTCTCCTTGCAACTGTAGCAAACAAAATCAAAGGGGACGGCGAGTGAGCAGCCAGCTGATTGTCTTCTTCAATCTTCTGCAAACTTTCGTTCTCTTTTAAGAGCAACGACAGACAGTTGTGTGCAGAGAGGCAACCACAATCTAGACCACTGTGGCACAATAGTTCTCTGCAACGACAGGTAGTTGTGTGAAAGACTCACAATTAATATTTCAATTTATTTCACGCAAGCCAGTTTTACTAGCAGTTTTATGACCCTTAAAATTAATTTAAAATCTATATACGACAATGATTGTTTATATTATTTCCCATGTCTTATGCATGAAGCAGCATGATTATGCATGATTACCACTTTTTACTCATAATTGACGATTATCATCATAGAAGTATTATATTATATATTGAAGTATATACACATAAATATGAATGAATGAATGAATGTATATATTTAATATACTGTATCTAACTGTATTATAGCTATAGTATATAGCTATACCTACTGAAATTTATTTATATTATCTGTCCATCTTGGCATGTTCAAGTTTGTACACCCCTATACCTATTGAATTTTATATTTAGTTTTATATCAAGTTTTATATTTGTATATCTATTAAAAAATCTAAAAAAAATGTACTATGTAAAACATCTAGTATTTTTTTTTGTTTTTGAGAAATTGTTTTATGTTAGTTGAAACGTTTATGTTGAAAATTAATTATGAAACTAATAATAGTATAGTAACCATAAGAATTGTAGTTTTTTAGATTCAATTAGTCTTCAGTACGCTAATACGGTTTTATGGTCCCTTGTTTTTAAGAAGACTGATTGACAAGAGCCACTTCTCTAAAGCAAGAGCACCTATCCCTTTCCCTCCTTTATTTGCAGCAGGCTCTTAACTTCAGGCAGGCCACCTGGAGTTGCGAAGTCAGCAGCAGGGGGTGGGGGGTGGAGAGGAAAAGGAAAAGTAGTCAGGGCAGGGTCGCGAACCTGTTTAGGCAGCGCAGCCAGCAAAGAAAGAGGGAGAAGGAGAAGTCGTCCCGCCAGACATTCCAGATGATGATTCGTTGTTTGGCTTCAACTTGCTTGGGGAGTCTGGGGAGGCCGCAGCCTTTGCTAGCTTTCTTGCACGTGAAGGAGAGCAGCAAGGCAGCAGAAAAATAGAGGGAGTGCAGGGAGCACAGGAAGGGAAGAGGGTACAGGGAGCATAAGACGATAATAAGGAGGGTGAAAGGAAGAAAGTGAGGAGAGAAGGAAATGAATTCAGGAAGACGCCACGGAGACTTATGGTGGATAAGAAAGTGGTCGACCAGATGATGAAGCATGTGAACCCAAGGAAGGGGCACATTGATGCAAAGGAAGAGGAGGTAGAGAAAAGCCTCTTTGATAAAGCGATGCTAGAAGAATTAAAAAGCTTTAAGGAGAATAAAGTGTTGAAAATAAACGGAGTAAGAATACCACAGAAGAGAAGAGCAATGAAAACCAGATGGGTGCTGACATGGAAGATGAAAGGGAAAGAGAGAAAGCCGAAATCCCGTCTTGTGTGTAAAGGATTTTAAGATGACCGAAAGAACATTGAGGCATACAGTGGGACAGCTGCTTGGTGGGCTCTTTTGGTTTGCTTTCCATTTGTATCCAGTCAGGGGTGGACGATCGGTAAGTCAGATGTGCACACTGCGTTTCTGACTGCATCCATTCATGATGAGGTGTTTGTGTAGCTGCCAGGACACGTCCCGACGGGTTCCCCGGAAGGATTCACACCTGAAGTTATCGGTCAGCTAGAGAGAGCCATATATGGATTGAAAGATGCCCCTCGTCTGAATGGAAAGCATTTCAAACGGATTGTAGTAGAAGAAGGATGGGAGGAAATCGTTAAGAGCGTCTTTATGTTGAAGGATGAAGAGAAGAAGGTAAAAGCAGTGATGGCTGTTCACGTTGATGATTTGCTCATTTTTTCTGCCGACCCTCAGGCTGCTTATGACTTTGAACCTTTGAGACAGCGTTTAAAGATGGATAAGCCAGAAATTCTCTCTGTGGGGGGTGAAATGGGCTACACGGGTTTGGAGGTGAGAAAGAATGAAAGCGGGTTTGAAATCAGCCAGGAGGCATACTTGAAGTCAATTCCTGTTCAGACAGATGATTTGCCTTGCAAGTCTCTTTCTCCTGAGATGCTGAATGAAGAGAGGGAAGAAGAGAAACAAGAAGACCTGGTTGTGGTGATGATAAAAGTGATTGGTGTGCTTGGTTAGGTGTGTCGGACGTCTGCCGATCTTGCTTTTGTTTTCAGTGAGTTGTCTCGTTATAGTTCCCGCCTGACTAGTTCAAAGCTTGTTGCTGCTTTGCTTGCCCTTATCAAAGCTCGTAAAAAGAACGACAGTTTGCGCTTTGAGGGCGTGATTGATCCGAAGCTTGCTTTGTTTGTGGATGCTGCATATTCTCTTTCCCGTTGTGAAGGAAGAGAGGGCTTTGATGCTTACTTGGTTGACAAGAAAGAAAAGATTGAGGGAATGAGAAGAACAAATCTGGTGGCATGGAAGAGCAAACGAATCAAAAGGAAGCTGATTTCTTCGACCTCTGCAGAGCTTTATGCTCTTGTAGATAGTGTGAAACAATCTTTTCAATGGAAGCGTCTTGTAGAGGAGTTGTGGATGAAGCCGCTGGAGGTAGGGATTTATAGAGACAGCGCTCCTCTCATAGAGCAATTGGAAAGTGAATATTCGAAGCAAAAGCCTCGAATGGATGGATTGTTGAAGTATGTGCAGCAGGAGTTGAGAACGTTAAAGGCGCGGGCGCTTTGGGTTTCTACTGATCGGCAGCGGGCAGATAGACACACGAAGTACAAGTTGGAAAAGGAGAGAGGGAGTCAAGCACCTCAGATTGAAGCAAAAAAGGAAGTGCATGTGAAGAGAGGAATGGTAGATTTCGCAAAGACATGTCGATCAAAAGCTAAGAAAAGAGGTGACTTTCCTGTAAATGTTCAAGTCAGGGGGTAATTGTTGGAGATTGCGTTCGGGGTCGATCGACGTCGGCTTTTCATGGCCGCAGACCCTGCCAGGGACTTCAGCCTAGGCTCAGCGCGCTACAAGCTGTGTAAATCTGCAACACTACAAACTGTGCATGCACCGTGTAGGAGAAACTGATCGATCCATATTAACTTATTCAAGGAGAGGCACATTCGCTCATCCTTTCCTCCCCAAACTCTGTTTTAATACGTGAATTCCTTATATTTTAGTTAAGGGGGTGATAAATAAAAAAATAATATAGATAAAAAACAGGGTTGTTAAGTACCAATAACTGTAAGTACCGAAAAACAGAACCAACCCCTAATTTTGTTTTTCCCCCTTATTTTCGGTACTTTCGTCACCGGTAAAAATTTTATAAGGTAAGCCTGATGCCTTAGGCTGCTGCTTTGAACGATCAAGACTAGTTTTAGTTTAACATGATGTGGAAAACTGGCTGTTCTCAGCGTTTTAGAGTCAAAACTCTAGAAAGAGAGCCATGTATGGCGGGCCCGGCAGCGAGCAAAACAGAGCAGGCCAGTTCATTTTTAGTGAGTAGGGCAGAGCTAAGTTTATTTTTAGCGAAAAAACCTCTAGAAAATACTGGAAAAACCTAGAGTCCAATCAATCATTTTAACGTAATATAAAGCCTAGCTAGCTAGGCGCCGCACTCCATAAATAAAAAAAAAGAAAAAAAAAGAAAGTTTTCGATCTTTTATTTTTATTTTTTTTTATCGATTGAAAAGTATATGGTTTTCAATGCAACACCCCGTGCAACACTCTTGTAACACTTGAACAACAGTTGTTTGCCTATTGAATGCAATGATAAGTAAAAAAAAATCTATAAAAAAAAATCTTTTACTTTTTTTTTAATGTAGTACAGAGCCTAGCTAGCTAGTTTAAGCAAAATTTTTGAGGTACCGAAAGTACCGGTACCGAAAAACGGAACCACCCCCCCTACTAGCCCCCCCAAAAGAACCAAAGTACCCAAACTTGGTCCGAAAGGTACAGTACTTAACAACCCTGATAAAAAAAAAAAGTTTTCTTAGTTTTTTTTTTTTTTTGTTTAAATCAGAAATTAATCTAGTGCACGGCCTAGATTTTTGCTTCGCTGGCCCCCCTTTGAGCGCGTTTGCGTGTCGATCACTGATACTCAAATAAATTTTTACATGGCGTCTTTTTATAAAACTAGTTTTTAAAGTATACCAAAAAATAATAAAAAATACTAGAAAAAATAACGTCCGTACGCATCAATTTTTGGTACACTTTGGGGGTACACTTTTATAGGTGCCGGGTGACAATTAGTGACAATGACTAGGATAATGATTTACTTTTATATTGCATATGTATGCATGCACACCATTAATTGAATTGGAGTAAGCCAGGAAGCAACTTTTGAAGGCTTTGCACGCATTTAATGTTTTATCACCTTTCAATCCATCTATTCCCTCGGCTGACCGCCACCACTTAAGTTGACCCAAATCGCATCAATTGATCGATCAGCCAGTCCCAGCGGACTTTGCGCCGGCACATTAATTCCATCCACTGAATTGTCTGTCTGTCAACAGGACAATCAAAACAAATTCATCAGGCCTCCCTCCCTCACTCCATCGGCATTACACCCCTCTTTCTCCTTCCTCAGCGAGTCATGCCCCCTTGCAGGAGTTAGCAGTGCAAGGCAGCCAGGCCCTACCTTTCTCATCTCTCAAATTTTCGTTTTTTAGTTACTTTTTTTCTGTTTAACGAATACCTGTCTCTTCTCTCGCTTCTCCCGCAGGCATCCAGCCAACCAGTGCAACGACGGTAGAAGAGATGCGTTGTGTTACGAAACAAACGTGCAGACAGAGACTGAGCAGCAACAGCCGAAGAACATCTCGATAGAATGGATTCGGATAAATAGACAGACAGAGCGCGAGGATGCTGGAACAAATCACCACGCCAGCCAGAAATCGGAAGCGTGCGGGGAGTAAAGGGAAGGGAGGGAGTGCTTGCTCTGTCCTCTAGAGCCTCTCGTCAGATTCCTTTGAAACCTTTTCAAACAAACAAACAAGCAAGCAAACCACCCCCGAGAATCAATCGCCCTCCTTGCGTCCGCTCTTGGGAGAGACAGCCTGCCTGCCTGACGGTCCCTCCAGCAGACGCACACACTCGATGTTTCCTTCCCTCCGCTTCTGCGCTCCGAATCCTTCGGCCCACCCCCCCACCTCCCCTAAATTATGATTCATCCCTTCCCTTCACAATTAACGTCTCTCTCTCTCTGCCTACACTCCGTCTCCGTCCTCTGGGGCTGGCCATGCTCGCTCGGCCTGCACAGAGAGAGAGAGGGGGGG